>WTSP01009451.1:66556-82388 GCA_025331215.1 Actenoides lindsayi | reverse complement strand
TTTGAAGGAAAAGGAAAGGGGAGGGGGAGGATTAAAAGACCTAAGATGGGTTAAAGTAGCCAGGAGCTTAGCCCGCGGGAGAGGGAAAAGCTCCCCCCCCCCCCCCCCCCCCAGTGATGGCTGAGCTTCAAACTTTGTTTTACCAAAGGCAGAAAAGCATCTAGATGGTTGGGAACACCTTCAAGTATTTATCTGAGTTCTTTTTGTTTGCTTATCAAAATGATTTTGCAGCGGCTTAGTTATGTGTTATAAGTAAGTACTCCTACTATGGGAAAATACTGGATATTAAAAAGCTTTTGAATCTAGCAGATAAATGCATAACAGGAACTAATGGCTGAAAGATGGAGCCAGATGAATATATAGCAGAAGGGCAATGAATGTTTTAAAGAGTAATTTTAAATAATCATTGAGACTAAGGAGGTAAAGAGTAGAGTTATCTTTCAATACCTTCAGATCATGATTGAACGCCTTTCTGAAAGATATTTTTCAGGAAATTACGTGCTATTGAGCTCGGTATAAAGACAACTGGGCAAAAAGTAATGGTCTGTTTTAAAAGAGAGTTGTCACCAGTTATCAAATGGTGCCTCCTGGCCTTAGCTGTTATGAATTGAAGCAGTTGAGGACTTGGCACATGGTGGTGTGAAAGGCATTTTCTTGTAAGGTTTCCAGGACTTCTGCATGGGCTGAAAGTACAGGTTAGCTCTGAAGTGTGTGTGGGGGTGACTTCTTTGCATTAAAAAAAGAAAAAAAAAGTTGGATGGAATTTCTCTTCCGCTTTTACTGCTTTTTAGCTGTAATTCCTTAGTCAGATTTTGGGGTACAATGTGACAGGTGAAGAGGAATACTTCAACTGTCCCTTGAGTTTTCTGCCAACATCACAGTGAAACCCCTTGTTTAGTACTTAAAATTAAATACTGAAGATAGAGCTAATCTGAGTTGTGACTTAAACCTGATGAGCCTGGACTAATCACTTATACTGATGTCTCACCTCAAATATTAAGTATATCCTAATTTATGACTACTTTATAATTTGATGACACTTTTTTTGAGCTACTCTATTTTATAAAGATTGAATTTTACAATTTTTTTTTAATATTACAAAGATTTGTTGCTTCGCTTTGAGATCTTCTAATATAAAATCTCATATAAGCTGAAGGCGTCACAAAGGGGAAATCCTGCATGGTAAAAAAAAATGTCATTTACCACAGCAGGCAGTATCTGTCACTGGGGATGTTTCGATGGAAAGGTGCAGTGGAACTGGAAGAAAAAGAGTATTAGATATGTGTGAGTGTAAGGTTTGTGTACTAGTCAAACAAGTGATTTTTCTTTTTTTTTTTTTCCTTTTTTTCCCTTCCCCCTCCCATCAGGATTTGAAGCAGGACTCTTATTTCATCCTTGGATGGGAGAGTTGCAAATACTCCTCTCTGGTGCCAAGTACACTACTGGTGACATCGCCAGGGTGGAGGTGAACCCTTTTGTAGGCTGGGAGAGGGTCTCTTTCCATTTCTGCTCCAAGGATGCCACTTCCAAACTATTTCACATGTAATTTTAAAGTGTAACATTTGAAGTGTCTCTCTCTCCCCCTCCTGAGAGCCATCACATTGAACTCCTATATTTTTTTCAGAGATGCTCCCTTGAGGAGCTTCCCTGTCAAACTATCAAATCTCTGCAGAGATACTGGCTTTGCTTGCTGTAGTAATCCCTTCTGCCAATTCTTGGGGGACAGGTGGATCTGAATATTGTCAGAAAGGACAGTGATACGTATTAGTGGAAAATGCTTCTGACAGAGCAGCAGGTGTTGCTCAATATAATCTTTCCCATGGAAGTCAAAAAGAGCTTGGTGCCTGTAAAAAATGATGAGATAGCAGTTGTTGTTGGAGTCCAGTGCTGTCCTCTTGTCCCAGATGTCTATGCAAGTACAGCTCCCTCCTACAGCTTTGTAGTGCAGATGTTAATTGAGGTGGATTTTGCAGATGACACCAAATTGGGAGGGAGTGTTGATATGCTGGAGGGTAGTAAGGTTCTACAGATGGACCTGGACAGAATGGATCGATGGGCCAAGGCTAATTGTATGAGTTTCAGTAAGGCCAGGTGACGGGTCCTGTATTTTGGTCACAACAACCCCAGGCAACACTACAGACTTGGGGAAGAGTGGCTGGAAAGCTGCCTGGCAGAAAAGGACCTTGGTGTATTGATTGACAGTCAGTGGAATATGAGCCAGCAGTGTGCCCATGTGGCCAAGAAGGCCAATGGCATCCTGGTTTGTGTCAGAAACTGCATGACCAGCAGGACTAGGGAAGTAATCCTGCCCCTGTACTCGGCACTGGTGAGGCCCCACCTCAAGTACCGTGTTCAGTTTTGGATGCCTCAACGCAAAAAGGACGCTGAGGTGCTGGAGCAGGTCCAAAGGAGGGCTACTAGGCTGGGGAAGGGTTTGGAAAACATACCCTGTGAGGAGTAATGGAGCTGGGGCTGTTTAGTCTGGAAAAGAGAAGGCTGAGGGGAGACCGTATTGCTCTCTACAAATACCTGAATGGAGGTTGTATCTAGGGTGGGGTTGGTCTCTTCTCACTGGTGACAGGTGACAGAACAAGGGGAAATGGCCTCAAGTTGCACCAGGGCACGTTTAGGTTGGATATCAGGAAAAACTTCTTTACAGAAAGGGTTGATGAGCACTGGAACAGGCTGCCCAGTGAAGTGATTGAGTCACCATCCCTGAATGTGTTTAAAATTTGGATGTGGTGCTTGGGATTTAGCGGTGTGTTGTTAGAGTTAGGGTAGTAGGGTTGGGTTGAGGTTGGACTCTATGATCTTGAAGGTCTTTTCCAACTTGAGCAATTCTGTGATGCTGTGGGTATATGAATATACGCTGCGGAGGAGTGATGGAGACTGAAGGCAAAGGTGGAGAGGACTGGTTTCCATATAGGTTTGCCCTTTTTTCATCTTCTTTCTGATTCAGTGATGTGTGTTGCTGTGTAAGAAGGAATGGTGAGCTAGGTCAACCTTTGATCTCATCTGCTGTGTATTAACCTGCTACATCAACATAATTTCTGTTGTTGAATTGTTAGCACAGTAGCAGTGAAACTCCTCATCCCTCAGGACTGAATAATTGATTTTCTGTTCCCCGTGGGTGGTGTTGGCTGGCTGTCACACCATATCTCATTGCTTCTAGTTAGGCCTGTGTTTTAGAGGATTTTGTCTTATGAGACTTGGCATTGAGATACTGCAGTGATGGAAATAGTACAAGTCCTTTAGGAAGGTACAGCGGTACAGAAGATTATGATACCAAAACAAAGTGAGAAATTTTGTGTCTGGAAAATGACATTTTGAGAAACTTGGAACTCCAAAGTCAACACATCTCTTGGGGAGGTATGTGCACATGGTCCAGTTTTCTGCTGTCTCTGCACTGCGCATGACTCTGCTGTAGGAGCTGTGTGATGGAGAGCCACCTTCCCACTGATTATTTATATACACAGCCATGTAACTCAGCCTCTGAGTGAGGTATTTATACCAGTGGGATCCTAGTGCTGTATAAATAATTGCAGTATTGCAAGCATTGCCTGCTGACTGTATGGCATAACCACACTATTTATATGAATCTGACAATATCACTATAGCCGTGGAAGACGATTTAAATACAGTCAGAGAAGTAAGTATGCCCTTAGGAAAGTATAACTAACTACATAGATAATAGCATCAGGTAACTATACCCACAGGAGAGCATAAACATACAAATAAGAGCCACAATATAAGTATAATATAGAAGTCAGAGGGTCTAAACATTGATATAATAGTAGCAGAGTATCTTTACTCAGAGGAGAGGAATATAACTCTGTGAATAACAGCTGCAGCCTAACTGCAGCGATGGGAGAGGTTTTCTCAGAGTTGTAGCAGGGACATCTAATGCTTCCAGTAATGGGAAGTCATCTGTGTGTGGCCAGAGCAGCATTTGAATTTGAAACTTTAAGGAACTGGGAGCTGAAGGATGGGCAATGAACTGCAGAAGGCTCTGTTTCCAGGAAGCAGAGAGAGCGCTGGGGAGGAGGGAGTTGTGTTTTAGCACAGGAGGGTCATGAATGGAGGAGTGCAATGGATTGACATGTGAGTGCTGCTTTCCTGATCACCTCCCCAGGAATTCAGTTGGAGATCATAGTTTTAAGGTCCTCAAAGAGAAAAGGTTTCTCAGCATGTGAAATGGTGTTGGGCCCATCCAGCTGCAGAGCAGCAGTATCATGCTGTGAGTGCTGAGTATGGGGTGAGTAACTTCTTCCAGAAAGGAGGGCATGGGAGAACAGTGAGACTCGAAAGCAGCACTTTGTGCAGTGACAGACAGCAAACATGAAGGGAAGCTGTCAAAAAAAAGTATCAATTTGGTAATTTCTCTTTCTTTCATTTTTGTTTTCCAGGTTGGTCTAATTGACACTCTAAATATAATGGCTTTATTTTTTTTTATTAATTCCCATGCCTCCTAAAACTAAAGGAAAATAAAAATCATTGCCGATTACCCTGTATTTGCATACAACTCTACAGCAGCAAACCCGTATGAAGACATGGCAGAAACAATCTTCTTTCCCACTGCCTGCTGTGTTAGATTGAGACTGGTTCTGTGTTCTCTGAGCTGTGTTCAGATAGAAATTGGATTGAGTGAAATAATATGACTGCTATCTCCTCTAGACCTTCACGTGGGCTTTATATCTTTCAGAAGATGTGCATTTGACAGTGGAAGGGGAATGACTTAGTTTTAGAATAGACTCGGTTTAAAGCTTCCACACGATGCTAGTCAGTGTATTGTTTAAGACGAGAAATGGAGTTTTGCAGTAGGGTTTGGTTTTTTTTTAGTTAATTTTTTTTATTAATTGTTTGGAAGATGCTCATTATCAAAAGCAAGAATTAAATACCTGAGAAGCTGTGTTGAGGATAGGCACTGAAATACCACCAAGTCCAATACAGGACACAATGTTTCTGAGGCTGTCGAATCACCTGGCTTTTTTTCTGAGAAATTGCTCTGGCCAGTTCTGATATTTAGAAACAGAGAGCAAAATAAATTCCTTTATCTCTTTGAAAATGTGGTATAAATATGTAATGATTAGATTTGTATTCCTTTGTCCTTGGTGCAATGACTGCTGTCTGCTAAGACAGATCCATAGGAAATGCTGCCTGGAACAGGCTGGTGGTTGTCCAAGGGACCGTTGTATCCTATGAATGGCTCCTTGGAGATCTAGGAATAATCTCTACTATAGAGGTGAGCTGAGGTGTCTGGCCTTACCTTAACGTGCCAAGAATATCCTTTACTCTTCAAGCAAGATGATTAGGAAACCCTTGAGGATCACTATTAAATTCCTACAGGGTGCAGGGATACAGGTAAAAAGTGCAAAGACCAAATGAGATAAGAGGTAGGTTTTCTGCTTGAAGCTTCCCATTTATGGCAGGAAGGATGTGCACTATTCCCTGGAGAAAGCTTTGGGAGGGGGTCTCATTAGCAATGCTTATTCCCCTTTT
The DNA here is from genome assembly GCA_025331215.1 of Actenoides lindsayi. Lineage (NCBI taxonomy): Eukaryota > Metazoa > Chordata > Aves > Coraciiformes > Alcedinidae > Actenoides > Actenoides lindsayi. The sequence continues at coordinate 76,889 of WTSP01009451.1, read as the reverse complement.
TAAAGTTCAGTCTGGGAGCCTGTCCTGATTTGAAGTGACTGGAAAGTGATGGGGCAGCATGCTGGTGGGTTGGGCACATGTAGCAAGAAGCCCTACAGGTAGAAGGAAAGGCCACCAAGAAAGGGAGTGGGGAGGGAAGTGATGCTGAGCATGGAGAGATGTCAGCTACATTATTCATCACTTCCCTTCAGGCCAGCTGCAAGGCTGGGTTTTATTCTTCTGCATTCCCAAATGAGCGTGGTGAGTGCTCTGTGCAGCCTCCCAGCCGATTTAACAATGTCAGCGGATAGATTTACCAGATGACATCAGACACAAGTAGCAATGTTGGGCAGACCCCCATAATCACAGTTTATATTGGTTAAAACCAAGGCTTCTGGAATGACACAAGGTGCTCATGTATTTATTGGTTCCATGATCTGGGTCTAATCCTAATTAGAGTCCGAAACAGGTCAGTAGCTGCAGAAATGAGGCAGACTTGATGACACATCTGTTGCAAGAGGTAACAGAGGACTTTTAGGTGTCCTGTTCTTCAACTGGTGATGTGGGTATCTTAATGTCTGATTGGCCCTTCCTTATTGCATTGTTAAAAAGGGTAATTATTGATGATGTACAAAGACTTTTTGAGAAAAGACTAATTGTTCTTAGTCTCTGTGAGAAGAGCAATCAAGCAAATCAAAGCAAAAATGAACTATTCCTGATAGAGCCATAAATGCCAACCTGTTGGAGGGTCTCCCAGTGTAGGCAATGCTCACGCTACTCAGTTTCTGTTGTTCATTTAAGCTATGTGGATGCCTTGTCACTCTGGAATTGCTCTCAGGAGGGGAGCATGATCCTTTGGAGAGTGATTTAAGGCATGTGAACAAATACATAATTATGGTGTTTTGAACCCTCTGCCACTCCTGAAGTTATGAACACAAAAGGGGAACAAGTGACAGATAGATGCTTCTTTTAGCCAGTTAGCTTACATAATTAAACCTTGGTACGCCCAGGAACTATTTGCAAACAAATTCCATTGAATCTCAAGGTAACACACGGAAAGTTAAAACTTCAGTGTTCATTGGCACAGTGTGTCAAGAAGATCTAGGTACCTGTGAACAGGAGTATAAGCAGTGTGGTTGCTGTATCCTGAGTACTTGGCAGCAAATGTCTGTTTAAGATTAGGGTAGAGATGATGTAAGGAATTTCTGAGAATGAGCTTTTTTTTAAAATAAACAAGTTAATTTCTATGCCTATTAAAGTGAATGAAAGTTTTTAGTGTGACCTGTGGCTCTAAGTCATTTACCACTCTAGTATTATTTGTTTAGCTCCCCATAGCAGCTGCCACTGCAGACTTACTGGGTTTGGTTTATTGTGTTTTGTTTGGATGCAACTGACAAGATCTATTGCAATGTGTTATCTTTATTGCACTTATTCTTAGTGATTAGGAAGTTCAGTATGCTTCCATTTAGCTAATGACCAGAAATTGTGCATTGTAAGTTTTCAGTCCCAAAATTCCATCATACAATACCTTTTTCCACAGCAGTCAGCTGTGTGTCAGTCTAACTTTGAAAGAAATGTAATAACAATTTAATGGTAATGGTAAAATAGTTGTATTTCATTAAATACACTCATCTTTTCCTTTACAATTTCAACATTGCAAATTTTACTTGACTCTGACTACTGTTTCATAACCACTCTTGCTCAAGGCTATTTCACAGTATCCCACCTCAACCCATACATGCTTTACAATGGTAATGGGCCATATTCTACAAACAAAAAGAGGCGGCTCATGGTAATCTTGTTGAATTCCTTTCCAAAGATTGTTGTAAATGCAGTTTTGTATAGACCTCCACAGACCTCCTCTCCATACACCTAGGAGAAGTGTTGATCAAGATTGGGCTCAGAACCTCCCAGGCCAGAAAGTATTTGAAGCCTGGGAGTCTACTTGGGGGTCTCATATACACCTGCCTTGTTCTTGGTTTTCAGTGCATGTCCTCCTGTGCCCACTGCTGAAGACAGCATGTCAAACTAGACGGAGGCTTAGTCTGGGTCACTGTGGCTGATGCTACATCACCTTTGTTGGCTACTGTAAAGAATGAGATGGTTGTTTTTAATTAGTGATTGAGTTTAGGATTTCTTCAATTTTATTTTATTTTTTTTTTTAAATGTTTATTTGTTTACTTCTGTGATGGAGCAGCAATGACCCTCTCCACTTCAGATGGCCTCCTGGCAGTGTTCACAGCCACTCTTCTCTCTCACTTTTTGCAGTGAGAGGCAATGGTACAGGTCAGTTATCTCAAAGTGTTGGAGATTTGCTGAATTACTTAGTAGAAGATTAAGGTTAGTGTAAAGCCATTGTTTGGATGTCAGTTCCTTCTTAGTTGATGGCTATTCTTAGGAGAAACTGGGAAAAAGGGAGAATTTATGTCAGTCAATAGCAGTTTTCATCAGCACCTTAGAGAAAAAAACCTACACTAAGCCTCTCTGAAAAAAAGCAAATATTTTTTTCCTCATATGAATTCTGTTCATCCAGTATTGTCTTTCTTTTCTGTTATGAAGTCTTCTTTCTGTTGTTTTCCAGCTGGCCCAAATACAGCACTGCTTAGCATAGCAGCCTCTTTTCAACTGAGGTCTTTCTAGCATTAATACCATCGTTTTCTTTTCATTGGAAATGTTACTGTACAGAATTGCTCTGAAAATTATCCTGCGACTCAGAGCTTATCCTTTGTGAAGGCAAACTGAAATGCTAAGGATATATCTACATAAGGATGGGAAATCTGCATCATAAATTGACAATGCTCTAACACATGAATATAATTGAATACCATAATCACTGTTTCAAGGGATTTTTTTGCTGAATTGATGCCTTTTCAGTCTATGTCACTAGCTTATTTACAGAAAAAGGTCCTCTCCGTAACATGGCTGTTGGGTGGTTTGTGTGAAACAAAATGGTGGTCTCTGTTTGTTCCTTTTTGGACAAATCTGTACATGATAACTGGGCATGCTGATCGGAGAGGATAATGCCTGAGTGAGAGTGGGACTTTGATGCTCGAGACCAGCGCTGGCTGTGGCAGAGGTGGTACCAAGGGTTTGTCTTGCTGCTGCCTCCACCACATATGCTGTAGGGTACAGTTTATCTCTCTGTGTTGCCAGCCCAGCAGAGTTGTTGCATGATGAAATTTAGTTGAGCGTTAAAAGGAAGAAAAAAAAAAAGGCAGTCAAGAGAGGGCTGTTCTTATGTACCTTAGCATGCTATGGATGAAGGGAAAATACCACCCTCTACACTTTGGCTTTGAGATGAGCAGGGGAAGCTTAGCACTACTTAGGAAGAGCAAAACTTAGTGAAGGAAAGAGGTGGGATTTAACTTGCTGGTTGGTCTCCGTTTTCAGTTCTTCTGTGGCCTTTCAAATCCTTTGTCTTGAAGCTCTCTGCCAGGCAAGAGACAGAAAGTTGTCTTGAAAGCCAGGAGAGGTGTCTTGCCTGGGACCCTCTGGAGAAGGAGCTCACTACTAATGAAGATGGCCATTACTGCTTGTCACCTCAGTGGATCTCCATGAAGTAAAAGCCCTTCTCTTTCCCTCACTGGTGCTCAGTGATTTCTGTGCTGAGCTGTGTCCCTGCCTGAAGGCAAGGTGGGTTTTGCTGCGTGAAGTTTATATACTATTTCTGAGCTGCTGGGAGAGAGTTCTTCAACCCAGTTTCCTTCTAATGTTCATTTCTGTACGAAGATAAAAAATATTTTTGAGAATTCCCTTGAGGACCAATTTAGAGTTCAGTTTTGATTGAATTAGTTGGGTGTATGTAAATAGAATCATTCATTTAACAGAAACCCAGATGAAAGACACTTTCAGGAGGGCTTGAGGCAGACGTCATTAGTTAGCCTGCAGCAAGCACCTCAGAGCAAATCCTGCACTTCTCCCTTTTATCGTGGTTTATGTCTTTCTCCTTCACATCTCAGTCACTGGTGAATACTGTTGTGAGATGCAGCTTTGTTTTGGGCACTTGTGTCTTACATCTGCCTTCGGTCTGTGGCTGGCCCTTTTTATGTAGTCATGTGTCACAGAAAAAACTCTTTTGTGCTGTTCCCGAAGCCCTGGTGTTTGTGAAAAACTGGAGTTATAAATATGGATGGCACAATTTGTTGGTGTGAGCAGGGAGGGAGGTAAAGATTAAGGAAAACGGCTTCAATTAACTCTCTCTGCATCGGGGGACTGCACCTCATGCATCGGCAACCTAGAAAGGAAGATGTGGGATGCCTTGTAACCTCCCTGCTGCGAGCATGTGGCTGGTGAGGAACAGCTGCCCACAAAGCTGGTGGTCCAGGCAGGGCACAAGCAGTGTGAAGGCTGAGAATGTGAAAGGCTGCATGATTTTGCATCTCCATCACACAAATCAGGAATGCAGGGACTGGCAGGCAATTTACAGCTCATCTCAGTAAGCCTGGAGCACCAGGCTCTGCTCCGGACACATCTCCCATGAATCGCTGAGGAAGGTGGCTTCCAAGGGCTCACCTCTATTCCTCATGCCAAGAGCCTTAATTGCAATCTTCTTGACTGGTAATTATTCTTCATTCATCTGGGTGCCTCATGAGGTCATAACATGACTATAGCACTCCTTTTGTACCCAACATCACCCGTTTGTCTTCCTGAGGGGAGCTGGGAGCCATAACCTCTGTGAAGAGTACCTGCTGGGCTGTAGCTGGGAGAGGTTTGGGACCACTCCAGCAAACAGTCAGTGTCTGCTGCTGCTGTGGCAGTGTCAGGTCCACCTGATGGACTGAGAACACAGGGAGAGTCATGAGTTACAGGGAGGGACAACACTTGTGCTTTCCTAGGTGACCTGGAATTGACCATCTTGCTTCCTTTCCACCACAGGTCTGGAAGGGCCCTTAATTTATATTTCCTTTGAGTTTGCAAAGCTCAGTGCTAGAAGCTGGATAGGGCTGAGCTTTCCACAGCAAAGTGGACTGTGCACGTAAATACAGATGCATATAATCAGCTGTGGGATCAATTATTTCATTTCAAACATCTCATAGAAGCATAAACATCCTCAGTAACAGCCAGGATTTTTGAGCCTTGAATCTCATCAGTGCTGCACTCACTTGCTTCCCTGGTATGTCTGCATGGCACAAGGTGCTGTGCAACCAGAAACCCTGCACCTCTCTTTTTAAAAGCAAAGTAAATAACATGCTCTCCATCTCCTTCCTGCCACCCCTAAACCTGCCTGCCTGCCTCCCTGAATTTGGGCTCTTGTGAGTTATTTAGCTAAAGGCTAAACCACATTATGTCTTACATATTAAGTGGGAGCAACGCAAATCTCGGCAGATACCTGAGCAGATGCCAAATGTCAAGTTTGATGGAAAATGCATAATTACTTCTCCCAAACCTACTTTTTTTTTTTTAAATATTTAAATTTGTCTCTATTCAGCTTGCCAGGCTGGGGCTTCTTGTTGCGTACTAGAAGCTGGGAAACTTGGATGAGGGAGCTTGGATGAACAGAATCATTTCAACGTAGACTTTGCAGCTTAATTTTGTTCTCATTCAATCATGGTCAGCTTTCTTCTATAGCATCATTTTGGGATTTTGAGGTTTTCTTTCTACTTTCTGTCCCTGAGCTGCTCTTCTCAGTAGATTTTTGCACCATATCTCTTTGGCTGTATTTTTACTACTAAGTATTCCATGAGAGTGAATCATAGAGTGCACAGAGGTGATGTGATAAAACCTAGGTTAGAGATGCTTGGGAGTGTGATCCTAGGTGAAATTACTGGTCAAAGTGAGATGATGGGAGTCTGAAATGCTCAAAAACTTGTTATAGGAACTGTGTACTGTGTGCATGAAATCCAGGTTCAATTCACTGTACTGAAGCTGGTCAGCTGAAGCTGAGTATCTGAAGGAGGTCCTGAAGATATCCACCACGATGTCTAGTTTCCCATCTCTGTGGAAACACTACAGCAATAAGTGTACACCCACTATCCATTCCCCTCCTCCCAAACCATGGCTCCCTGTATGCTGGGAGATGCTGTGTGAGGAAAAGCTTAAAACTAGCTTTCCACAGCCAAGGTGGGTGCACTGTCCACAAGGCTCTTCTGGGACGACCTCTGTTTTCACCCTGCTATTTTTTTTTGCTGTTGGTCTAATGATGAATTCAGATGGGTTTTGTCCCTAGGTGGGACAAATGTATGTTTATGAAATCATGGTTACACTTGCAGGGTAGAAAAATCCCACCTTACTAAGGCACAGCAATAGGGTGTATAGCCATTCAGAAGTACAACAGTGAGGATTTGAATACACACCTTTGATTTGAGCACAGGGTCTTAGGCTGGTGCTGTTACCAGAAGCTGTATTTTAGCTATTGGAGAACTTTATATGCAATAAGGTTGAGCGTTGCATCACCAGCAGAAGCTTTACATGTCCCAAATGGTGGAAAGCAGGGGAAGGAGAGCTACAGAAATTAAGAGGGCTTTTGGGAACACAAACAGTCCTGGGATAGCTCATGCATTCCTCTTCCCTATGAGCAGGGCAACTGCTGTACCTGTAACACAGGTTCACCGCTGTGCAACCACAGCTTTGGACTTGAACCAGTGGTAGCAGAGACCTTCGGGCAACACAGGCAATGTGGCTCCGGATCCTCCCTCTTGCAGACAAGAAAGACATGATGACCTCAAGTGTCTCCTGGAGGAAATGAGGTTTTCTTTCTTTCTATGCAGCTGTCCCATTTCCAGGTCTTTTTCAGCCTTTCCTGTTTCTTGTCCCGTCCAAGCACTGAGCAGTGCAGTTGCTGCAGAGAGAGAGAAGGATGTATAGTGTGCACAAGGAGCCTATTGATGGTACAGATGTGAGATGAATGAGTTGCATTTTTTTCATATTTAAAATCCTTTCTGTGATAAATGAGTTTCCTTTCCTTGGATTTCAGCGCTTTCCAGATCTGCCTGTGTTTGCCCCTAATATCTTCATTTGTTGAGTCTGCTTGGTCCCACTGGGCGAGTCCAGCAGATGTAGAGCTTTTCCTCACACAGGATCTCCCAGCACACAGGGAGCCACGATTTGAGAGGAGGGGAATGGATAGTAGGTGTATGCTTATTTTTTGTGGTGTTTCCACAGAGGTGGGAAACTAGACATCATGGTGGACATCTGCAGGACCTGAGAAATACTCTTCCATTGTATATCAGGGCACAAGCGGCCTGTAGTATGACATTGTCATGAAAGAGTGAACCATAAAAAGAAGAGAATGAAAGGAACTTCAATTTCCTCTCTTTTTAAAGGGTAGTTCCCTTAATGTCCCTCCCTGCTCAGGATCCCCAAGGTGCTCACCTGCACCTGAGCAGCTGCAGCCTTTTCCATCTTCAAACTTTCCTTCCCTCATGGGTGTTCAGACTCGCACTGGGGCTCAGATGTTCTCTCCCACTGGGCTCTGGTGTTTGTAGCATCTTCAGTCCCATCAAGAAACAAACCCAGAGCAGTTCACTTTGAAGTGTAAAGTCTGAGCTAATGAAATGACTGAATTAATGCTTTGTGCCTCTCGGGGAAGAGAGCAAGGGGAATGTGTTGGCCTATATTTCATCAGAGGAAAAATCTTGTTTAGTTGCATGCACAGAGGCAAGATTTCCTGGATTGTATGGTCTCCCTGTTACTCTGGCACAGGATCTCCAGACCTGCGGAGTTACCATGTGGCAGCTTTTTGCTCACTTGTAAACTGCTGACCAGAAAAGGCGCAAAACTCAACTTTGTTTCATTTCTTTCCTTGAATGTCAAAATGGGATTTTGAAAAAGCATCATCTCCTCTGGCCATTTGTAGCTGTGTGCAGCCAGGACCCTGTTAGAGAGCAGAAAGCCCCTCCTTCCTTCTGAGGAAGTCCATGAAGTTTGATTCCTTAACAGTGGTGAAGCACTTGGATGCTGCAGTGATTAATGCTAAAGAGAAGGCATAGCCATGGGGGATGATGAGACCCTGGAGTCAGAGCAGGCTTTGATTTGAGTGGCGTGAGTTGGTTGCTGAGGCCCCTGGCTCTGTGGTTTCATCAGCGTGTGGAAAAGCTGCCTGTTTGGTTATCACCATTAAACCACTGAAGAGAAAGAAGAGACTCTCTTTTAAAAATAGTATATATATCCTATAATTAAAAATATTTACCTTCATATTTACGCACTTAGAGGTGAAGTTAAGGTATAAACCCTCTTAATTGTGCACTGCTTAAGATCTTAATCGTGCAGTTTATAGTTTTAATATTCTTGTACTTGGTTCCATTTTGCTATGTGTTTTTTATGTGCGATCTGTCTGGAGTGGTCAGGGATGGGGTACAGGCAGTGACAGTATTAGCACATGGTTTTCTGAGCACAGAGAAGCAGTAGTTGGCAGCCCTAGAGCTGCTTGGGGCCAGCCTGTCTGCCAGCAGATCAGGTTCCCGGTGTCTTGGCACAGGGGTGCTTTGCTAAATTATGAGCTGAGCCGGCTCCATGCAAGGCATGTTTTTCCAGCAAGTTGGGCATATCAGTTGTTCAGCTGATTCTCAACTGGAGTCTTTTCACTTCACTGGAGAGGGCAGAGCACTTTCCTGTCCTAGTTAATCATTAATTAATGTGCAAGATCTTAACGTGTAATGCTTGGTGTGTTGAAGGAGCTGCTCAGCGTCTTGCAGGATTAACCCTCAACTTGTTTGCTCAACTCTAGCAGCGAGCAACCTACAAATGGGGAGGGAATAGGAAGGTTTTACTTTTTGTTTCAGAAACCATACCATCTTATGCCTTCCCCTTAAAAAATAGCTTAGAGAGAGAACATTTTTCTGCAATAACATTGATTATTTTTCTCTGGTGCTTCCTCACAGAAAAAAAACTAAAATGTGTTGCTGCAGTTCCTGCTCATTGTTTTGGCAGGGTATTTTAAAAATTCTTCTCTGTGCTGTTGGGAATTGATCCTGAAGCAAAGGTAAAAGAACAGGGCAGAAACTGAGAGGGACAAAGCAGGAAGTTGTTTTGTACGCCTGCAGAATTTCCTGGATTCTGCCTGGTCCCTTATATTATCTTTATTTGGGTAGAAGCTCATTGAGATTACAGTCTCATCTTGTTGGATGACTTGTCCCCATCTCTTGGTTTTGAAAAACAGTACTGTAGTCTCCAAACCATCTCAGGGGTGACACTCTGGCTGTTCTCTTTTGCTGCTTGCAATCTGTTATGCTGCTATTGGAAGCTGTAAGCGGTTTGTTTGTTTGCTTTTTTTCTACGCAGCTCCTGTAAATCTTTCCTCCCCTGCTCAGGGTGTGATTTATGACTCATGAGAGGGTTGGTGAAAATCACCCTTAAAGGGATGGGAAGTACCAATTTGCTGGTCAAACAGTCAGTAAGTCATTTATTTACAAGGGCAGTGAGAAACTCTCCTGAAAACAACAGCTCTGTTTGGTTGTGTTGCTCTCCTCTGGCACGGGACAGATGATTGTGTGCCTGTCAAGACCTGAGCTAGCAAAAGGAGGAGTGGAAGGTATGTTACCACTCTGTACAGACCCTTTCATTCTAGATGCCCTGTGAAAATAGGCTTGGCCAAGCTTTGACATCAGTACGGGCATTGGTGCTTTGTCCTTGCATGAATATAAGCATCTCCCATGGCTCAGCTTGGTGGCAGTCCTCAAAGTGAAATATTTCCCAATAGTCCACAGTATTGGCAAACCTGTGCATGGGTGATGTCCTCTGATGTCTCCCTGCATGCAACCCCAATTGGGCCTTGGACCTGCCTGGTAGGACTTTGCCACACCAGGAGTTTCAAGGGAGATGTTTGTCCTAGCAACAAATTTTATTTGGGTTTTGCAGTGAGAAAGCCTTTAAAAGAGTGGGAGGCTGGGTCTGACTGTGCTGATGTCAGTCTGGATTTATCTGCATTGAAGGGAATGAGGTTAGTCTAGATTGACACCAGCATAAAAGGAGGGCAGAATTAGGCTTACAGTATCTAAAAAATGTCTTAGGTCCTGATTCATCAAAGTACTTAAGTGTGGCTGAATTCTTCAAGCCCGTATGTTAGCATTTTGCTGACAGGGGACATCTATTTTTATTCAGAAATACCAGAAAGGACTAAAAGGAACGCTTTTGAAATGGCTTACTTCTGACTAGAAGTATAATTGGCTCTGAATTCAGAGGCAAACAAGAGAAGACATGGTTTAGGCTGAGAATGTCTTGTATGTTAAATAGCGCATTTAGCTGCAGAAAGCAGCTTCTAATGAAAATAGCATCAGTTGTGATGACAATGGTGCTATTACAGTGGTGGAATTATTATTTTTGATAATGAAAGAATATACCATTGTTTTGAGCCAAGAAAGCTCTGGAGGGGTCATCATGTAGGGATTCTATTTATTTCCTGTCCCCCCCACCCCCT
>WTSP01009451.1:52230-66456 GCA_025331215.1 Actenoides lindsayi | reverse complement strand
CCCCCCCCGACAGTAACCGATTTCTATTTGATATTATAATCGTGACATAATCACAATCTCGAGATAATGCATACACTTGTCTGCCCTTTGTGCATCAAAATACCCCAGAGATGTAATTATCTCATGGCTACTACATTTCTGACAAGTCTTATTGCTTAAATATTGCAAGCCCTGAACACTGATACGTACAGAAAACATTAAATATTCATTTGCTGATACATGTACTTATAAAAATCCCATTTTTCTATTGAGCGAGCAGTGGTTTTCAGGTCATCCAATTCAATAGCTCTGAAGATATTTGAGGACTCAGGGATTCTTGCTTATTTGCAGTTCTGTAGTTTTCTTTTTCTTGGGCAAAATAAATGCAGTAACTACTTTGCTAGGAAACAAGATTACATTTCTTCCATGGTTTGTTCTGCTAATGGTCCCTATCCATGGCATGTGCAATTGCACGGCCTAATTCAAATACACCCATACAGATACAGAACACTTTGTGCAAAGCTGCAGCTCCTCCCATCTTTTGCAAGGCGCAGACTGACCTTCCACCAAACTCGAGCCTTATAGCTCGTAGTGAGGAGACAGCCTTGGTCAGAGTAAGGTTTCCATTTCATCTCTTCTGTTTCCCTGTGTTTGGGGGACAAAACATTTTTTAATAGTTACAAAATGCTTGTTTTTGCCATGGGATGAACAAATCCACCACTTCCCCCACTAAAAGTGTCTTTTATTTGTGTTGAAGCAGAGTGTACCTCCCTGGTCGTGTTTGGCCAAAGCAACTCCTTGCGTTGAACCTGGCTTTATCCAGGCCTCAGACTTGGAAATAAAAACATTCAATACTAATAGTGAATGTTAGAAGACGCCTTGGCTTTAACAAAGGAAACCAGTTTGGTCCTGATCTGTATCAGCACATTGTCAGATTCATGTTTTGGAGAGAGGGTATTAGTTATGGCCATGTATAGACCCTCTTTGTGTGAACTTGTGGTGTCCATATTGTGTACCTATGAATGCTGTGCATGCCTCAGAGTTTCTCTGGAGTCTATATCCGTGCAGCATGGGAAGTGCCAGGTTTGCTGCTGTTGAGCTGCTCAGGCTGAGGAAGGAACTGGGGATATCTCTGATGAGTTTGCCTCTTAAGTTTCACCAGCAAGACCAATGCATTAGTGTCACCTCTGATACCAGTAGGTCACCTGGGAAAATAACACTGAGAGAGTCAAGAGCTCTCACCAGTGATTACATGGCAGGGCAGAAATGGGCAACAAAGCTGCAAGATGTACATGTGCCGCACTGAAGTGATAGGTAGACCTGGGGGCTGCATGTTCCTCGATGACAAATTGCATCTTCCCCTAGTAATTGCCTGAAACATAACTTCTGGTGTTTTGTACAAGCTGAGCAGTTGCACTGCTGCTTGTGCTTCTCCAAATGGCCCAGGCAGTGAGCGCTGCTTCGCTTGAGTGTACCAAATGCTAGTGAGGGAAAGGAGCCAGATCCAACATGCCTTTTATTTTAATATATATTTAAAAAAAAAAAAAAAAAAAGTACGATGAATCCCAGGTGATCAGCCCAAATAGTTTGATGCCTTATCTCTTGCACTGACTAACAAACCAGGCTTTACAGGAAAAATAGATTGCCTGCAGATGTATTGACTCACAGGGGTGTTATGTGACGGGAAGAAGTTCTCTTTATTTAAGTAGCCAAACTGCTTCTAGCCTGGAGCTTTGTCTCCTGTACAGGTGCAGGAGAAACTTTTGAACAGAGGAGAGCCTGCGCTATTCTTACTGGAAAAATATAAGCAAAGCCCTGCGTTTCCAGATGTGCTGTCGCTTCAGATTGGGGTAGTCCTGCTGTGGTGACTGTGAGCTGTGGGGGTTTGCAGTACCAGTCTGTGGTGATGCTTTTGGAATTTGTTGTTTTTCTTCAAGCGTTCTTGCAAAGCCTGGCTGTCATCCTGCTCTGAAGTTTAAAAAAAGGAAAAAAAAAGAAAAGGGGGGGAGGGTGTCAAAATGCCTTTTGTTGTGTGTTTTTCATCTGTTCAGCCCTGAGGAAACCTTTTTGCTATCCCCCTCCCTCAGGTACATAGCTATTTGCCTGTTGTTTGAAGAAAAGTATCACTTTTATAGCTCGTGTACTTGAAAGGAAATTAAATAAATAACTCCTTTTAGTTTGTCTTGGACTCTTCACCCCTAAGAAAATGTGAAGCCAAGTGGAATCAGGGGAGGGCTCTATAGCACTCTATGGCAAGCAGTTTGCCCATGAAATGCATTTGTTTTTAATTGCCTCATTAAGTCAGGTTGTGATGGATTATATGACCTTACCCAATGCAATCTGACATAATGGGATGCTGTCAGAAGTTCTGGAATAACAGAGTGTTATTCACTTGACTGGGGTTTTCTTGCTTGTGTTTATAGCTGTGTCGATCACTTGCGGTGGTTATATGCGTTAAGAATGACTTGGCATGAGAAAAGGCGAGGTCATTAATGCTTTTTGTCATGATTACTTGATGGGCTTGTTGTTCCACCAGGAATTAATGACTTTCTGGTAGCACAGGAAGGAATCATTGGACTGCTGTGCCGTGGTGCAACAGGGTGTGTGTCAGGCTCACAGATTTCTGTTGGTGCCTTCCAGGGGTCTGTCCATCACCTGTTATCATGGATTGCAGCTGGTAACAGCACAGCCATTCACTGCAACTCATAAATTAATTTTCAGCTGAGGATAACTGAGATATTTTAAATTCTTTGACTGGTGTTTAATAAACATGGCTTGAATAGGCCCCTCCATGCCTCACATCTGTTTCAGAGAGGGGTATAGCAAGTGGAGATGTCATGTCCAAGGCAAAGCAAGCTTGCTTGGCAGCTGGGGCTGGCTTTGCTACTTCAGCCACGTGGGAACAGGAGCCCTCTCTTATTTCCTGGCTTGTGTTGGTGGCTTGTGTAATGGAGAGATGCTAGAATATCCTCCTCTTTCTGTGACAGATGAGTTTTGTACGTGTCAAACTGTTTAAATAAGACTTTTGTCCACTCAGGAGTTCAAAATATCTCCTCCAAAAAAGGAGAAGAAAACACCCTCAGATCATTATGCTGCATTTGTTTTCTGAACATTGTAAAAAAGAAGATAGCAATTTTGAAAACAATTCCTTTTGCCTTTTTCATTTCTTCCTTAGAATCTTTCAGTTGTTAAATTAATTTTGGGATTCAACTCAAATTTACAAGTATTTCTTTGTCCCTCTTCATTTATCCTTCTCTCTACCCCATCCTTTTCCAGACTAATTTCTAGTGGATGAAGTGTTTGGAAACAGTATTTCCATGTATAGGTCTGACTCACCCAGTGCATCTTTCTGTCAATAAGAGCATACTGATTTATTTTTTTTTTTTTTTAATTTTTTATTATTTTTTTTTACATCATGGTGGTTCCATTTAATTACTAAGAACTGGACAGTTGACTTGGATGAAGCCCCACTATGTGTAAACGCTCTTACAAATAGTGATTAGGATGGCAGGTCTTGACAGCTGAGTCAGCCAGAAACCTTGAAGTATGCCATTTGCAGCTCCTTGTTGATGATCATGTCTCAACTGCCATAGGCTTTATTCTTTTTTTTTCAAAAGTTTAGAGCTTTCTCCTTCATCAGGACATGGCCATCCTTCAGATTCTCTTGAAATGGATGCAGCAACATCTGTTCTCCTGCAGCAGTCACTGCTGTGTATATTTGTGAAGGAAATAAATGAGATTTAGGAAGTGTTTGGAGATAAGGATATTTGCATTAAATCTAACTCTGAAGTTGATTTCCATAATCACGTTTGAGTTGTGTGTGACGAAAATGAAGTGTGAATCAGAACACATCTAAACTTAAAAATTTTCTGAAGAAGTTGAAATTTCACAGTATTCCTCATGAAGACACTGAACTGTGTTTCCAGGAGATTAGATTGGTGTTCAGCACTTCCGTGGCACTTCGTCTGAATTTGGCTTTATTCTTGTCAGCTTCATTTGAGGTCCTCAGTGGGAGGCAGTAGGAGACTGAGAAAATTCATGTCAAGTCCATTTTGCATTTGCTGGGGCTTGCAGCCTCTGTGGATTTGTGGATTCCTGTGCTTCCAGACCAGGAATGAAGTTGCAAGTGAGAGACAGGACTGAGCAGTCTGTTTAGCCCCACAGTTAGTTTTGTTATCATGGCATGTTTTTGGAGTGTATGAAGTGAAAACACAACTGCATGCCCTTCTTGGTCAGCTTCCAGCATCTGGTACCACTAGTGCACTAGATCTGGTACTAAGTGCTGGTATTGGGCTGTCAGCCCCTTGCAAGCAGCCAGGGTTGGCATGGTTTTGCAAAATGTGAGTCCATGAAAGAGCATGGAAATGTGAATGCTTCTTTGGTGGCACAAAGGAAGCCATGGAGATAAACCAGTCCTGATAAAATCCAGGGAGCTTTTACTGTAATGAAGTTCTGTAGCAAGAGCTGTTGTTTCTTTGGAGCTGCTGTGAGGTGATTATTTTTTTCAGTAAGAACTTCACCTGGGTATATCTGTAGTGATTACAGGACTGAACCTGAATGTCTGGGAAGAATATGCTAAACTTTATGGCTGTTGGTGACAGGCTTCAACAATACCTACCTCTGCAAGCCTCGGGGTTTAGACATCTGCTTTGTTTGGGCTTCCTGCAAATTACACCCCCAAGGAGCTTAAAAGAGTGAAATAATCTTTACTGTTTACTGACAGTGCATGGTGTGGAAAAGCCCTTCCTTTAACCATCCTGCTGATGCATTATTCCAACATGGAAGTAAAAGCAGATTGTTGGCAGACAGGAAGTGGAAATCACACTGAGGTTTGGGGTTGACCTGAGGTAGACACTGTAGAAAGATGTAAATGGAAAAGGGAAATTTGGTCCAGAAATGCAATTCCTTCTGTTTCTTAACTGTCCAAGATGCTGGTAAGGTAACTCAGCTTCTCATACTAGAAGAACTGCTGTGTATTGCTTTGCTTTGCAGGGCCATCTTTTCAGAGTATTTTATAGAATGAAATAGAATAATTTAGGTTGGAAAAGACCTTTAAGATCATCAAGTTCAACCATTAATCCAGCACTGCCAAGTCCATCACTAAACACCATGTCTGCATGTCTTTTTAAATACCTCCAGTGTTGGTGACTTCAATTCCCTTAGTACCCAATCAGATGAGCCTCTGAACAGCTGTAGTAAGCCCATGGCTTCATTTCCAAATGGTGTTTCTTGAGAACATTAGGAAGATGGTGGGCTTTAGGAGCCATGAACTGGCTGCTTCTTACTGAGGATGACAACTTCAGGGGTCAGGACACACTGAAGTTAATAGGGAGTGATGAGCTAGGAAGCTCTGGCACACAAGCTGAGATCTGAGTTGGAGCTAGAGGAAGAGGGGGAAGCCTTTGTCTTGTAGCCCTCATCAGACAGAGCTGAGGCCTGGCTACAGGAATCATTAATTTGAAGGAGCAAATGAAATTGTTTTTCCTCTGAAATAAACTTAGATCCCTGTATTGCAGCCCTGATCACTGTGCCATCTGAGCGCTTTGAGGTATTGAGTGTATTTGTGTTCTCAGGGGCATCTTGATAGTGGACTGTGCTCTTATCTCTGTTTTTAGCTGGGTGGTTGAGGTCTTGCTGATTGCAAGGGCTTGCTTCGACTTAGCCCATCACCTCACACAGGTCCAGAAGTGATGCCATTCACCTCTTCTGTTGATAAGCCATGGACTTCCCTGCCAAGAAAAAGGGTATTTTTGGATCAGTTGGCAGCTCTGAGGTCTCTCCAAGGCCAGATGTCCTTACAGCCTGAGCAGTATGCCCCTTGAAGGAGTCTGCCTCTGGCCTCCTTTCCTCACTTTCAGCAAGGTGCTAAGAGCTATTTCAGCTAGAAATGCTTGGGAGTAGGCTTTGAGAGGCTGATTATTCACGGTCATGCCTGACACTACTGGAGAATAGGGTAGGGTTTGTTCCTCATCAGCCTTCTGGTCTGCTAAGTAATAACAACATTTGTTGGTGTGAATCCCCTGTGAGGCAGTGAGCTTGGAGCCTGTGTCTGAGGTGTGATGGTAGTCCACTTGCCTGCAGAAGGGATACAGGTTGGGAAATGGGAGAACAAACTGCGCCCACCTCATCCCACTGAAACACACCGCTTTGTCAATACGTCTTTGGTCTTTAGGCTCAGATACCACTGTGACACTTGTGATACTTTATACTACTGAAAAACTCCATGTTTCTCTGAACTTGCCTCCTTCAGCTGTCTGCCAGCCTGCACTTGGCACAGGATCAGAGTCATCACCTTTCCAGATTTCTTTATCGAACCAGAACAAAATTTCAGAGAGTCTATAGCATGGGAGTGCTGAGAAAAAGGTACCTGAAAGCATGAAGTTGTGGCATTGTGACGCTGAAATTGAACGAGTGGTATCTTGATGTGTAACATTCAGACTTCCACAAAACACAACCCAGTTTTGCTTTAACAATTTTATGTTGGTTTCTCCATTTCCCCGTCCAGTAGAAAAGAGTCTACCTACGTGTTCCTGGGTTTGGCTGCAGCATACATTTGGGTCTCTGCTGGTCCCAGGGACACCTAGGAGATGTGTCAGTCACCAAATGTTGTTTTACCCTGCTTTTCCATGGCTGTGGCTTTCACCCTACCTACACAGTAGCCTTCAGAGGCCAGAAGGACACTGCAGGTGCTGGAAGGTCTCATGAACAACTATCAAACAAGTGAAAGAAATTAAGGTAATCCACGTAAGTCACACAAATTCATACTTTACCCAGGCATGTTTAATCATTTCCCATGATAAATGGCCACTGTCTGTTCCCCAGTCTCAGCACTATTATTGTTACAGTGAAAATACTGTGGGCGCTGTGAGGCACTGAAATTTATTTACGTGGCTAGTACAGTTTTTATTGTCTCTACAGCAATTACAGCCCTTTATTCATCCACAGATATTTTTGAACAGATATGTGGGGTTGTTTTTTTTTTAAACAAACAAAAATAGCAAATCTGCACCTAAATGCTTTTAAATTTGTGAAGATTTTTAAAGCCATCTGAGCCTTTTTTTTTTTGGCAAGTTTAATTTCAAGACCACATTCCCTTGAAATAAGCATGAGCTTAGTGTGAGTGGTTGGAATAAGCTGTGAATCCTTAATTGCTCTGCCAGGCTCGTGCTCTTCCATTGCTGGAAGTCTTTGAAATCCCCGACTTTCACTTCCGTAGCTGCAGTCAAGCTGGTAAGATGCTGCGCACAGGTGGCAAACCTCCAACATTATGCTATCTCTCTGTTAACTTGATTTATTTTTATGTTTATTATTTTGTAATAAAGCCAAAAGCTCAAACTAATTCACTTGAAATGTAGCACTTGCAAGACACCAAGCAGTTGTCTTCTTAAAAGCTTCTTGTGATCTTTGAAACAGCTGGAAAGGATCTAAGGGAAGGGAGTTAAATGGCAGGGCATCAGCATAAACTTGCAGAGAGGGTCAGTGCCACAGATTGTTATTAAAACAGTTGAAGGCATCATGACATGAAGCCTAACAGCAGTGCTGCACGGTGTGATTAATAACTACAGTAAGCTGGATGGTGGTGTTTTGTGCTGTGTCAAGCCTTACTAAGCCTAGCAGAAACTCAAAACTTATGCAAGAAACATACATTGAGGTAGAGGAGGATCAGGCAAGGGCTTACTGGTGAAATAGTGCTTGAAGTAGGATGTAACCCCTTGTTTGGGAGGTGTTTGCTCAGTGTTGAATGAGGACACGATGTCGCTATGGTGTCTCTCTACACTGCAGCAGGCCCATGTGTTGCATGTGATTACTGAAAACCATGCTGCAGCAGTTGATGGTGCCTGGGTTGATCTGTTGGCTTGGAGAACTTCCTTCCATGCACTGTCTCTGGAGAGCAGTGTCTTCAGTTCTGCCCGAGGGCTGCCTGGCAAAAAGCAGGCCAGGGGGTTGGGTATGCTGTGATCATCAGCTGTGACTTGGGCCACTTGGCATAGGCAAATAGGGCTGTGTTTCTGCATCCCTTACTCCTTAGGGTCTTCCTGATGAAAACCAACCTCCCTTTTGTGTTTGTGGCAGATGCACCACACCTACGTTTTATAGAAATTACGGTCAATAGCACTGGCTGCTTTCCTGTTTGAAGTCTCCAGGGATGCTGCAATGCTGGGAAATACCCAATAATACTGCTGGTTAGGGAGCAGCCTCTTCCATGGGGTGCAGGATGGCTCTGTTGTCAGGGGTAGGATTAAACAGAAGCAAGAAGGAGAGGAGGATTGCCCAGGCTGAAACAGAGGGAGGAAGCTGTTCTCAGTGTTGTTGGGTAAGAGGCAGCCACTGCTGTGTGCTGCTGACTCACGTAATGACCCTTGTGCTAATGCTGTTCCCTATCATTTAACACAAAAATAAAACTAAGTTGAGACCAATTTGAAACGTGTGTGGTTTGCTTTGGAAAACACTTAATAGCTGCTATACTTTAGGACTGTGATTGGAAAAGGAGGGAGAAGTAAATAGTTTAGATTAACTTAGCAATATTAAACTGTTATTATTGAACTTTCCTAAATTCTACCCAAATCTGGGCTCCAAACAAACTGCTTCAGATAATTTGTGAGAAGTGGAAGGTGAAGCTAAGTGGGAATAGGACATGAAATGAGTATGTGATTATCTGAATGGAAACCAAAGTGTTTCCAGTACTCACAGTAGTTAGGGAGTTGCTTTGAAGGATTTTTCAGCTCTTAAATCCTTAGTGCTTTAAGGCAGCAATTTCGACCTTCAGAGGAGTAGAGAGCAACTTGCTGCCCTGACTGCAGAATAAAGTTTGAAAGCAGCGTGAGGACAATCTACAAGATTAACAGCCAGGCTGGCCATAAAAGAGAAATCTTTCCAAACCAAGTTATTAAGAGATCTCATGATTACTTAATCGTGAAAAAGTAGTCTACAAGGCCTGAGGGGTTCATGGTAGCTTGTGGCCTTTCATAGTGCCCAGACAGACCCTGTTTTAAGAATGTGGACACCAACCTCTCTGCTGCAGACAGTAGCAGCTCTACAGGCGTTTGCACGCTAAGGCAGACAGTGACGTTGGATCAAAGACTGTTTTTCCTTATCCATGTCTATCATGGGCCACATGATGCTATGGGAGGTGGGGAAAATGCAAAATGGGCTCAGTGCAAGTAGCACCTGCAGTCAAGGGGGACATGCAAGTTGTATCTTGGTCGCTGAGAGCGCATCTCAACAAAATGCTTTATGTTGGCTCACGCTGTCCTGCTTTCCTGCTGCTCATTGCATTGCTTCAGCTCTCTGAAATACTGAGAAGAAAATATCCCTCAGATGACCCTCTGTAACATTGCGTGCTGGATTGAGAGTCTGGGCTGCAGTACAGCCCCAAATCCATATTGTTTTTAGAGGAGAAGTGGTAATGGTGACTTAGTATGGATGGCAACTTGAATTGGTTATGTCAGCTCTAAGTAATGACATTGAAGACCAATAAAGTGACTCTTAGATTGGTTTGGCATTATTAGTCTTATTATTAATTATGTAGACATGACAGCAGCATTAGTGCTAGTATTAACCATCAAAATAAAATGGAATTGTACTCATAAATCTCACTGATGAGGAAAATGTGAAGGATTACAGCCGTTCTGCAAAGGAAAGGAGAGGAAATGGAGTGAGTCTGCGGGAGGAGTGAGATCGAGGTGGGGGAAAGTTTGGGGAAAGATACCAATATGCTGAAGACTGTGCAAAGGAGCCTAACGAGAAGGGAGCAGGACTAGGGGTAAAGTCTGTCCCTGCCCTGGGTTGGTAAGGTTGGGTTCTCCTGCAGGTTAGCAGGAACCTATGGACCCTGTCACCCTTGAGCCCCGCTGCCTGCATAGTGCTTCCCCCTTCTCTTTGGGACTCTGCTGATGGTTTGATATCCAATCTGGGAACCACTGCAAAGGGTTTCACCATTGTGTGAGGCTGGGACAAGCACCCTGCCCATCTCCCGGGGGTGCTTGTGAAAGCCTTAACACCTGTGAAGAGAGCGTGGGGGTTGCAATGTCAGAGACCAATGCAAACTGGGACGAACACTTGCTAGGAGCAGGACCTGATTTGGGTGCTGCCTGTGGACAGGAGGAAGTAGAAGCGGGCACATGTGTTCTGCCCCAGGGGGGAGGCAGGGAGATCCTTGCTCAGCAGAAGAGCTTTGCTCCTGGGTATCTGAGCCATCTCTGACTGGGTAAACTGCTGAGATGAGGCAGTGCAAATTACCTCCTGCCCTGGAGAAAGGTGGAAGAGTTACACCTCAGAGGGATGTGTGGGAACAGCACGGTTTCCTGGGGTGGTGCAATTTGCACAGTGCTGCTTGTCTGGGGCCACATCTCATTAAATTCTAGGCCTTAATGAGCTGAGTAGACTGCATCCACCAAGGCTTGCTGCTGGGGTCTGCTCTGCAGCAGCGCTGATGTGGCCATGTCTGGATGCGAGAGTTCAGGACTGAAAGGGTTAACTGAGGCTGGTGGTGCCTGTCGGATGGTGGGCCATGGGCTGCCCTGTGTTGGCCTTCACATGAGGGCGGTGGGTGTGGGTTGCATCTTGCTCAGCGGTGAAAGTAACGGCTCTATTTATAATGCCTTAAATGAAGTGCATGATAATTTAATTTGTACATCCATTAATACTATCTACTGCAGGGTTTGTTCTTAATTATATCACTCTAAATGGAGTTTTAGGCGTATTAATGGGTTCTCGATCCTGCTGCCAGGCACAGCCGTGTTCATCCCACACATGGTTGCTTGGAGAAGGGGACCTTTCCGCTCCACTAACCCCACTGCCTTGTTTGGGGAGGGCTCCTCCCAAGCTGACAGTTATTGCTCAGAAATCATCTTTCTCTCCTGAAATGACCAGAAGATTATCATAATGGGTATTTTCTTGGCATCAGTGTGGGAGATAGGATGATGCTGAGTCTCTCTGCAGGTCCTGAGGGCAAAGGGCTTCTGTGGAACCTGTAGTTCCATGGCCAGGAGCTACTTCAGCTCCCAGAGTTTTCCAAGGGAAGCTCATCCTGCAGATAGGAACTGGGCTCCCAAATACTTTTGTAGGCTGGCCCAGGGTTGACCCAACTATTGGTGAACGGATAATCTGCCTCTGCCATCGTTTCCCGTGGGTTAATAAGCATCTATCTTTAGTCATGTCTCATGGTCTGGTTTCCAGCTGAGCAGCCAGCAGTAAAGGTATGTGTTTATCTGCCTGACTCCCAGGCAGTCCCTCTAAGCATGTTGGTTTATTTTCTACTTAGCCTTCAGACTAAAAATTGTTGTTTACCAAATAAAATGATTCTTTCAAGGAGAACACTCTTCTTAGCCCCCAGCTATACCTCAGTTTTCAGTGCCACGATGGCAGTAGTGGAAAGGACTCTGAGATCTCTGTCTTTGGAGATTGCCATGGATGGGACATCATGTCAGATCTTCCTGCATGGGGTTCTTGCTTCATTCTCGGTGGATTGGCTGATGTCTGAGAGCAGCTATGGCCCTGGGTGGACACTGCACGCTGCATGTTGTTGTCCAATAAAGTCTGTTTAAAAATATCAGAGGGTCATTTAAAAACATTTAGAGGCTGTAAATTATTTGAAAAATTTAGACTCTAAAATTCTGAAATAAGAGAGAAGCTATTTGCAGGGATGTAGTCAGCGGTTGTGCTAAAATGTCTTGACTAGCCACTTTGTTTGGCAGTGCCTCAGTGTCTGCAGGAAACTGGGGAAATTACTTGCCTCTTTCCAAAGATGGTGAGACAGTGACTGCTGAAAGGTGCTGGATAAATGTGAATAATTATACAAGTCCAGGAAAGTCAAGGTTCTTTCCTACAGACTGCACAGTTGTTTAGCATTTCTCATGGATGCAAATACTATTTGCTGTCTGCATTAGCTATTTCTAATCTTTGAAAAGAAGCCAGAATTCTGTAAGAGTCACTGCTTTTTGTGAGCTGATGCAGGCTCTTTTGCCTGAGGAGCATTTGAAATCTGCCAGAACGCATGTATTGTCAAAAACAGAAATTGAAAACCCTATACAGGATCTGCTGCCCCTGTGAGTTATGAGCTTTCCCAAGTCATCAGCTCTGCCGATGAGCACGCCTGCTCTCGTTGTCTGCAAGAGCTGTGGATGGACAGAGGCAAAAGAAATCCTTCTCTCTCCTTCCCTCCTCCCGCCACCACCCAAAACTCTCTTTGGGTGGAAAGAAGCTTTTGACATGGACACACGCATGCACACACACCCGAGCGCTTTCGTGCCTCCCAGTGACCTGCCTGCTTCTAGCTGTCCCTTCTTCGCGGGGAGCTGGAGCTGCTGAGACACAGAAGTCGGGGAGATCCCGTCCCCTCTCTGCAGCTGTGAGACCAAATGAATAAAGTGAACAAGGTTTTGAAGATCCTTAAGAAGTCATCGAGGAGGAGGAAGAGATGGAAAGAGGAGCTCAGGGTGGAGGAGGAAGGGGAGAGCCGGGAACACTGTGACCCGGGTGGCTTGTGCCACCTGCACCTCTGTACTGGTGGTAAGGAAATAGGAATGCTCCTGCTCACCTGGAGATAACGTGCCTGTTTGATATCCATTGCTTACCTGACAGGAGAGCTTCCTACAGCCAGCCATTGCTGTTGTGCTTTTCAAGGGCTGAAAAATGTTGGTGGGAGAAGTGGTAAGGGCAGGGAATGGGGATTCCTGGGTCTCCTTTTTAAACCTTCCCTTGCTTGTTAGGGTGGCATTTTGCACATCTGTGGAGTGGGGACAACAGGGAGTCTTCTTTCCAGTGGGATAGTGTTCCTAAAAGTGCAAGGAGAACATGTAGCTCATTGAGATTTTGTTTGGTATGTGTTGTTGCAATTAGAGATATTTAAGCCTGGTTGTTCTTTACTTGTATTTGTGCGACAGAAAAGCAATGGGGTAGGGACAAATTTAGGTTGCTGTTTTTTCTGAGGGAGGTTTTGTCTGCAAAAGGGTGCTACGGCCAAAGCTGCTCTGAACCCACATCCATTACATCCATGCTTATCTTTCAAGCTAACTGTGCTGTGGCTCTAATATCATTGAAAATTATTCTGGTTTTAGTCTATCTATAAAAAACCCCAAACGAAAACAAACAAACCAACCAAATGAGAGAAGCCCATAACATAAAAAAAGGGTCATTTACAGCATTGACTGACATGTCCCTGGCATACCTGAACTCTGCCAGTGGCTGTGACCCAGCAGAGGAAAACATGAAGGGCTGTGCACTTGGCCATCGGGCTCAGCTTCTTTCATTCTGCATTGCCAGTGTCCAAGAATTATGAAGCTCTTATGAAACTACACTTAAGACGAAGCTTGTGTCTAATGTAGGTCACTGTTCTTTTCACTGTCACATTTGGTAGTTTGTTTGCAGTACTACCGTTGAAGCTCTTGAATGTTTTACAGGCTTGCTCTTTTTCTCTCTCACCCACCTAATTCTCTTGGGCTGCTTTTCTGACCCTGTCCTGGAGCATCTGATGGCTCTGCTCTTAGAGGACTCTGGGCAGCTGGATGGCTTCATTTACAGCTGGAGACCTGGAGCACAGAGATGTTATTGGACTTGCCCAGGGTTATGCAGACTGGGGCAGGGCTGGACATGGCCTCTGAGCTTGAAGCCCGAGACGGTGCCGTGATGAGCACCGTGGTGACTGTCCTGCGCTGGTGACTATCTTGCTCTTGGCTTCCATCTTCTATGTCAAAAATACTTTCTGCTAAAAATTGGTATTGAACAGGGGTTCAGATCAAAGGCTTGAGAGTTAGAAAGTTAGCAAATACTGAAGTGAAGGTAGCGTGCACAGCCCAGACCCTCTCTTTGTGCTTTTGAGTGTAATGCCTTCTTTCATTACATCATGGCAATCAGGAGATCATACCTTAGCATACCTTTCTGTGTGACCGGCCTAAAGCCAGCCAGCCTAGAGGGCTTTTGACTGGGCTGCCCATAACCCCTGTGGGATTGAGCCATTGCAGGATTCTTTAATTCTTTCTTGAGTCCCTCTGAGGTGTCCCTGTTTCTTTCAGTCATAAGCTGTAGTGAGAACAGGATATCATAGAATCATAGAATAGTTTCGGCTGAAAGAAACCTTCAGGATCATCAAGTCCAACCTTATTCCAAGCTGTATCAAAAACCACTAAACCATGTCCCTAAGCACAACATCTAACCAGCTTTTAAACACCTCCAGGGATGGTGACTCCACCACCTCCCTGGGCAGGCCATTCCAATGCCTGACAACACTTTCTGTAAAGAAATGCTTCC
>WTSP01009451.1:7289-52130 GCA_025331215.1 Actenoides lindsayi | reverse complement strand
TATCCTTATCCTTATCCTTATCCTTATCCTTATCCTTATCCTTATCCTTATCCTTATCCTTATCCTTATCCTTATCCACCCATCATTTCCAGAGCCTTGTAGTAACATATATCAGTAGTAACTGCACCAAATTTGTTCTCACTTAAAATTCATTTCTGCTTCTAACATACTCCTAAATATAGCCCTGGAAATAAAAACAATGAAAAACCCCAACTGCTAAGGCATATCCTACAACTAGACTTCATGGACATTCCTTACTTATAAGGACTTGGCCAAAGACTGTATATCTCTGGGCATATTTGCACTGGTGGTACATAAAGGAATCCTTAACGCAAACCCTGGATAACATTAGTTTTTTTTAAAAAGTATTAGTGATATTAATTTATCACAGAATTGCCTAGATTGGAAAAGACCTTTAAGATCGAGTCCAGTCAGTAACCTAACACTGAAAGTCCTTGACTAAACCATATCCCTAAGCACTGTGTCTACATGACTCTTAAATACCTCCAGGGATAGGGAAACTACCACTGCCCTGGGCAAGATGTTCCAGTGCCTGATAACCCATTTGGAAAAGAGATTCTTCCTAATATCCAATCTAAACTTCCCTTGGAGCAACTTGAGGCCATTTCCTCTTGTCATTTGTTACTTGGTTGACCAGACCAACCCCCACCTCTCTATAACTTCCTTTCAGGTGGCTGTAGAGAGAGAGAAGGTCTCCCCTCAGCCTCTTTTTCTCCAGGCTAAACAACCCCACTTCCCTCAGCCGCTCCTCATAAGACTTCTGCTCTAGACCCTTCACCAGCTTCATTGCCCTTCTTTGGAGACGCTCTAGTGACTCAATGCCCATCTTGTAGTGAGGGGCCCAAAACTGAAAACAGTATTTGAGATGCGGCCTCATCAGTGCTGAGTACAGGGGTAAAATCACTTCCCTGGTCCTACTGGCCACACTGTTCCTGATAAAGGCCAGGATGCCATTGGCCATCTGGGCATGCTGCTGGATCCTCTTGTCTATAATGCCAGGTAATGTATTTTGGCAAGCGTCACTTATAGCTGGAATTACTTTCCCCTGGATAGCTGCAGATGACTCCTTTTCATCCAAATATGCCTTGCCTGTATACACAGAGAAGCACAGGCTATCTTCCAATCTAAATCAATATTATGATCAACACTAAATCAAATTAAAGCATATTTGCTTGGCATTTCAGATGATGAGGTAACGGTCTTTCCCAACTTCCAGCAAGACACCTAGCAGGTAGCTAGGAAAATCAGGTGGCGCAGTCTCTCCCTGGCATTGTTGGGGTCACCTCATCATGCACTTGAGTATGACAGACAATGCCCGTTTGGCTAGCAGAGGGCCAAGTGAAGGGAGTGAAAGCCTTCCTGGCACTGGTATGTGGAGACCTGCAGTGCTACAGACTTCTCCTTGGGGATAGATGCAGGCAGGTGACAGGGATTTACTGCAGTGCCATTGCAGCCTCAGCTGGGGGAGGTCTGATGATGATGAAGCCCTTGGCTGCCCTAGTCATCCTCTGTTCTCATGGTTCTGCTGGGGTAGGGATGCTGCTTCTGCTCCCACAATGGCTGCTTCTCCTGTCCACGCTTTGGCAGGGCCGCTTGATTTAATTTTAAATATTTATTGGACATTTGGTCTAATGCTCGTTACTTGAGAAGTATGATGAGTATAAAAGCAGAGTCCAAGTTTTTTGCAAGCAGCTGGCCTACAAAAAAAGCACTCTCTGTTCGTTGCTGGGAACACAGATTTCTGGCTGTACTTTAGGCATTCCCCTGGGGGTGACATTTCTGCAGTGCTTTTCTTTACTTGAAGTGAGGTTTATTCTTCAGAACCTGCAAAGCAGCCCTGCTAATTAGCCTTGAAAAGTAGATTGTAAATGAGAATTTATTCTTGGTAAACATTTGAAAATTTTATATCTGGACTGAGCACTTGTGACACAAAACCAAATATTCAATACCTCCTTCAAGACTAATTGAAGAAGCCCAGTTAGAAAGTTTGCACAGAAATCAATCATTTCCAATTCTACATGAATGCTCACATAAATTCTGTGCTCGACTAAACTAGAGGAGTGTGTACATTTGTTACCATTAGTCACACACATGGTGCTCCACAATATTATCTAGAAAAGTTGGAATGATTGTTTGTGCTTCCAGCTCAAAATGCAGATCACACACCACAGACTTTATTTATGGCCTTTATCCTCATTTCCTTGCAAGCAGCAAAATGGACAGACAAAATGTTAAAAAGAAGTATCAGAAATCTCTGAAAGGCTTAGGAGAGAAGCTAATGTCTTTTGTCTGGAAATTCTCTCATGCCTATGTTTCAGCATATGAATGTATTTTTATAAAAGTGACCAAAGTCCAGTTTTTCAGGTCTAAATGACGTCCAATGACAGGACAAAGGGCAATGTTTGTAATCTGGAACATAGGAGGTTCCATATAAACATAAGGAGAAACTTTTTCACAGTGAGGGTGACAGAACACTGGAACAGGCTGCCCAGGGAGGTCTCTTTCTCTGGGGGTATTCAAAACCCACCTGGACTCATGCCTGTGTGACCTGATCTAAGTGATCCTGCTCTGGCAGAGGGGTTGGACTAGAAGATCTTTCAAGGTCCCTTCCAACCCCCAACATTCTGTAATTCTGTGTAAATGGCTGAAGTAGGTTACTATATGGCTATATTAATAGTATGAGTTAAACAAGTACCAAAGTGTGTGCAACAAAACGGAGTAGAGAAGGATTTCAGTGCCTTACAGTGAAGGACTGTCTGGCGCCTGACATCTGAACACAACTATCTGCCCCACACTCTATGGCTCACCTTCAAGACCCACCTTACAGACGAAAAAATATGACCCTGAGAATTCAAACAAAACAGCCACGGCTTGATTTTCTATGGCTTTGTATGGCTTGCAGTGATTTATGGCTCTCTAGAAGGAGGTCAAAGTTGTTCTGAAATGTGACCTGTCTCAAGAAGAAGCAGTTTTCACCGAATTTGTTTCCCTCGTGTAGAACGTAAATCACCGCACAACCTGCAAGGCAAGTGCTCCAAACAGACTTGTCCTCTCTTTCTGAAATTCTGTTTTAAGCCCGTTTCACAGCTTAATTTCCAGCCAGTGCCACTGGGGGGAGCAGGAGGGAGGGTGTCTTACAGACACTTCTCCACACTCTGCTGCCTTGGAGCCGGAGAGCAGCTCCGAGTTAAATCAGGGGCAGGACCAGTGGAGAAGGTGTGCGTCCCAGGGAGCTGAACCACAGTCGTGTGCCACAGGCCCTCCCCAGCTCCTGATGGGCACACAGCACTTTGCCAGACTCTCAAAGGTACACGTTTCAGCTGTTTCTGCCCCTTGAGAGCACAAATTATAATGACGTTTTTCGAAGACTTCTGTATCTCTAGACATTGCCTATATAGCTTTTCCCATAATTATAGATTTATATTTATATACTTAAGGATGACACCCCCTCTGTCTGATGATAAATATATTTTTACATAATAGCACTTAAGCATTACATATTTACTAATCAAAAAGAGATTTGCAGTGCAAGTGAAGAATTACAAATTAATTATACCATACCTTTAACTATACCATAAATAATCTGGATCTTTTCCCAGGACATCTTATGGAACTCTGGTAAGGTACTTTCCCTGGTTGCCTGTAATGGTCCACATCTCATGCTTATGATGCCAGTGTAGGAAATCCAAAATGTTTTCATTACTACTGCCTCTGAAGTAACTGTAGTGCACTTAAAATAGATGTACAATTCATGAAAATGAATCATTAAAAAGGATTGAGTTGAATTGTGCCTGGCAGATGTTGTCACAAACATTGCTGAAATACTTAAACACTTCTTCCAGCAAGCAACGATAGGGTGCTCGGCAGCAGAATTATCCCATAGCCAGTGAAGTAACGCTGTCCTGCTAATGCAAGGAGGGCTTCATAAGCAACCTTGTGGAGCTCTACTGCTATGATGATGTTCTTTCCTGTTGGACAGTTCTTAGGCAAGGCTACAGCATCCTACACATAGTTGTCCCACACCTCAGCCCTGGAAACACTGGAAGTTGCAGGCAAGAGGCTCTGCTTGAGTTTTATCTGTTTCTCTGATCTACCAGGGCTTTGGTAGGATAAATTTTTAGCCAGAAAAACCTGAATCGGACAGACAAGGAGGAAATCCTGGATAGCAGTCTAGTGCTAGGTTGGTTTAATCTGGCCAATGCAGTGAAAACACGGTCTTTAAACACATAGTATCTTTCTGTGTCATTCCTGCTGAAGAGCTGGGTCAACCCCCAAAGTGCTTTGGAAAGTACTGTATTTGCATGATCTGAAATGGCTGATTTTCATCGTCTCTTTGGCTTCAGACATTTTTGTTAAGAGGGCTTGAGCACAGGCAGGCCTACAGGCTCTCCAAGATATTGCTGTTTGACTGAACCCCATCTTGTACGAGTTCATTTTGGTGTTTAAATATGGCAGGTCCACACCAGACTCTTCTTCATGTCACATGTGGTAGATGCCCAGCCATCTTCCTGTAATCCAGGGAAAGCAGACTGGTGGGTAATTCCACTCACATGATACAAACCCTCTTTTTTAACTTGTCTGTTAATGTTTCCCCAGATAACATTAGGGTGAATCTTTACTGGCAGGAAACATCTTGGTTTGGGGCTTATTTTAATTTCTGGTAGAAAAGGACCTTAGCAGTTTCTTATGCAATTGAACAAAATATGCAGTCTCCCATCTTATCCAGGATTTGAATAAGATCCACACTAACTGCTGATGACTTCAAAGTACACAGCACCTAAACAAACTTTGACTTTTTTTTTTTTTCCACGTGTAACTGAAAAGGCTACATCCTGGCAGAGGAGTTTATCAGTTGTTCTAGCCTACCTAATGAGTTTAGTCTTCTCTCTTTACTGCTGAAATTATACCGAAGTGTCTTCCTGAGGGAGACATATTGATCAAATCTTGCTTCAGCTCTGAGCACTGCGGATCTTACTCACTCTGATCCCATACCTGGAGGTTTCCTCCCCTGCTGCAGGGTCTGCCCAGAGGCCAGGCTGTTTGCTGCTCTTGGTTCAGCTGTCAGCACCTGGTGATCTCTGGCAGGCTGGTTGGGTAGCTAGGGAGACAGTTAAGTGGCTGAATCACCTGAAATATTTTTCCTTGCATCATTTATGCATGATGGTGAGCAGGCTTCCAAACTGAGCATCTGTCTTACGACAACTACCCTTCCTGGCAGAATCTCACAGTATTCTTGTAACTGCAAAGCAGCAACTGTCCTTGTTATGAGATCAGTCACTCCTTCTACCTCTGGGTTAGTAAGCTTTCTGATGACTAGCATCTACTCCTCATTTGGCATTTTCAGCGTCAGCATATTCAGAGTCTGGACCATGTATTTTACAGTATTTCACAATACAAATTTTGTCCTTTTAATTTCTGGTGCACAAATGGTAACATCTTGAGTAGTGAGGAGATTCTGGAGTCACAACCTTTCTATAGTATATCATCTCTAAGCAGTGTTATCAGTGCTTCAGAAATCCTTTGCACTTTGTTCTTCCTTGTGATGAAAGATCTGTTCTGTTTCCTGGGTTATGAATCCCTACAGGGCCTGTCTCAGTAACTCCCTAAAGCTTTCTTCCTTCTCGAAGTTATTGCTGCCATGCTCTTTTTACATAACACAACCCAGAAGCATTTTTTTTTCTGCATGAGCATATATGTTTCTAGTTCCTCTGAAGCTCTGCTCCATCGCTCTGCTCCATCACCCTCCTCCATGGTTTCACCAACATCCACCAGCATGGTGTCGCTTTCGGAAAGCTCTATGGCACTTGGCTTGACAGCTTGTGCCCAATTTCGGGCACTGGTCTCATTGCACATGCGCATGGCTGGCTGCCACGGCTGGTGGTGGGGTATGTGTCTGGGTAAACCCAAGTCCCCTGGTTAAACTGACATCTAACGGGGCAGCCAAGACTTGTCATCAAGTAAAGCAACATCTGGTTGCTTTCTTCTTAGGTATGACATATCTTGCCTGAAGTCCCTTCTGAAGGTGAGAAGAAGAACCTATGGCAGCCTGAGAGCATTTTTAGAAGATTAAGAAAACAGGAGACTGCAAAATGAGTTTTTCATCCTACTGCTGAGCACACATTAACCTCATTTAAAGAAGCAAGTGCTGCATGTATTGCGTATGGTTTTGCCTTTTAACTGAGAGCTCTTCTTTCCTGTAAAGCTGGCAGTAGGGATGTCTGTTGAAGGATTGGTTGGTGTCTTGAGCCTAAGAAACTCATCTATTTGTGTTAAAAGATTGAAAAGTTCCTCTCATTATTGGAGCTCTCTAACTGAGTTCCCTAGGGAAAGAAATGAATCAGAGAGCTCTTGTATTTTCCTGAGCATAACAAATAATGAAGATTCCAGGAGACAGCGTGTTTTTGTTGTTAGTGGTTTAGGGTTGGTTTGGGTGTTTTTGTGTGTGTGTGTGTTTGGTTTTGTTTTGGTTTTGTTTTTTTCCTTTTTTTTCCTTTTCAGAAAAGGAGGCATATTTTTAATAATTTTAGGCAAGAAAAAGCATCAAAGTGTTTGAGATTTCAAAGTCACTCCTGAAGGAACAACTAGTTCTTCAGAAGGCTGGAATGCAAGGCAGCACCCCAGGGAATATCCTGGTTTCACAAAAACTGGTGTTGGTTGCTGTTACCAGCTTAGCAAAGAACCCTAAACCGTTGTTCATGTGCCCTATGTAAATGCACATCAGGTTTTGTTCTCCAATTCAGAGTCAGTAACCACTACAAATTAATAATACCACTGTTTCCTTTCCACATGAGGGTGAATTTAAGATTCTTTACGATTTGATAAGAAAACTGACATCCTTGTTTTACAATCACCTCATAATTTGTTTATGACGGTATTTGTGAGTACCTGAAAGCCCCAGCTCCAAACCCCTGCTCTCTCTTACCAATACTTGCTGGAGAAGTGACTTCTCCCTAGCAAGAGCCATAGCACAGGTGTGGCTCAGTTGGATTTTGGCCACTGGCACCAAGTGGAGCAAACCCCACCACAGGAAGGTGCAGGAGACCCACTGGCCAACACGGTGGACACCACATATTAGCCAAGACTGTAAACAGTTCAAAGCAGGAACTGTTGTTTCATGACTTGCATTAAACTTGGGATGTAATTAATGCTTAACAACTAGCACTCGTGATAACAATTGTACTCCTGCACTAAGATCTTTCTGCTTCTCTTTACATTGAGTTGCACCATAGACCTTACCCTGGTTTTAAACCACGAGTCCCCATCTTTGCAACACACAGAGAGGAATTATATCCTCCTACATGGTCTATGCTGCAAACAGAGTGACTACCCAAGGTGCCTCAGCAACGGCATTGTGCAACACACAAGCGCCTTTAATCACCCCTGTGCTGCTCCCGCCGTTTCTTGTTCAGACGACTTAAAATAACTTCCACAAATTACGAATCTTTGCATAAATAATGATGTGCGTTTCAAAGCACAATGAGGCACATTCTGCACAAGCGGTCACGGGGGAGCAGGGGTGGGACGCGGGCTTGAGCCTCCACCTGAGAGGCTGTGCAGCAGAGAGCTCACATGGTCTTTAAACACTGCAATTAAACTGAAACATTGTCCTTGTAAATAAAAAAGATTTGCTGTGTGGCCCCTGCCACAGGAAGCTTTTGATGAAATATTTAGGAGCGCGCTTTCTGAATGTGACTAATTTTCAGAAGGCATATTAAAGTTTTATAGGGGCACTAATTTAATCACGGATGATGAATGATTTTACTTTTATGTTAGGCTTTAACAAGGCTGGATGAATATGGGGTAGCTCAACGGGTCTGTGTGTGCCGAGGGCCGCCTGAGTCACAGCTTTCGGAGAGCTGTTTCTCTCCAGCTGAGCACATCGTGTCACCCTTAATGGGGCTTGCAGCCCTCATGCCTGCTTCACGGCTGATACTGAACACAGGGAAACCTGCCAATTATGAGAGGACTTCACAACCACCAGTACAGCCTTTGGTTAGACCCTCATTAACTACCTCTAACCTGCCCCTGACCCAATCTTCATAGACACAGACAAATCGTGTTGAGGGAAAAAACAAAAGGAAGCAGGGATTGTGTTACTGTGAAGCACTGGTTGTCCCTTTTGTATTGCCAGGTTGTCCTCACACCCACTGAACCATATCAGCCACAGTGGGAGGTGCAGTGGTGGGAGTTTGCAGGGACAGTCTGAGGTGCAGGAGCAGCACAGCTGGTGCTGACATCCTACACCACTCCTATGTGTTCGTGCTGTGCTGCAAAAGATCTGCTTCTTCAGTCTGGTCTGTATCAGAACATTGGGCAGACCCAATTCTGATCAAATGAAGACTACATGGAATATTCAAGGATGTTGTAGTCCTTCATCCAATAAGCAACTTCATCATGATCTGAAGTGAGTGGCTGGACCTCAACATGAGCCTGTCCCTCAAACCTGAGCCCTGGGGCTGCCTATGCTGTACACCTCTGGGCACAGAGGTAGCAAAACCTTGTCCCTCCCTTTCCTCTGATCCCTCTCACCACACGGAGCACTTTTTTGGCAGCAGAAGTGTTAACCAGAAGATGCAAGCAGGCATCAGCATTGCTCGGGGCACTTCAAAGCTGGCCTCCCTCCCACCTTGCCTTACTCAGGGTCAGCCACCATGGATTGGGGTGCACAGTGGGGTCACTCCCACAGGGCTGTGCAGGAGAGCATCCTGCAAGCATGGGAGACATGCTGCTCAGGCCATCAGCACTGACCACTGGGCCAGGTTACGCTGGGAAAGGGCATGAAACACGGGTATGGTGCTGGAAAGGGAAGGGGAAAACAAACTGCATCAGCTTTGGTGTGACGGTTTTGCTGAGAAGATGCATGATGGCCCTTTTGCAGGCAGTGAGTTTTCAGAGCTGCCTTGGTTGCACTGGGAACAGAAATGTTGTGCCAACACAGAATCAGTTACAGCACATGGCAGCTGTGCTGCTGTATTTTGACCAAAAAGACACCACTTGATGTCAGCATGAAGTAACTCCTTACTGAACCATTCACCCAAATGCATATTTAAGGTCTTCAGAAATTATTACCATGATATGAAGATCTATGTTGAAAGCTTTGCAATTAATTAACATGCACGGATTAATATACAACCCAGACTCAGTCTTAGGTACTGGGAAAATTTCAGACGTAATAAAGCTAATAGCACAGTGACAGGGACATATTACCTTGCCAGATGGCACAGTATGTTAAAACAAACCAACGCATTTCTAAAAGAGTGTCCCAATCTTCACTTGAAACAAATTAGAATTTAAAATGGAGGGACATTTGCATAGAAAGACTTCAGAGATCAAATATTTCAGAAGTTCACTGTTAGACAAGGGCAGTTCTGGTTTAAGGCAATAGACGTCAGGAAAACATAAGTGAATTAAAATCATTCTCTACACCAGAGTTTCAAGTGTAACGTTGTTGGGGTGAGGTAATCAGATCCTTATGGAAAGCTTTCCTCTGTCAGGTGATCGCTATCTACAGCTATGTGAAAGGAGGTTGTAATGAGGTAGGTGTGGCCTCTTCTCTCAAGTAAATAACAACAGGACTAGAGCGAATGGCCTGAAGTTGCACCAGGGGAGGTTTAGATTCAATATTAAGAAGAATTTCTTTACTGGAAGAGTAGTCAGGTGCTGGAACGGGCTGCCCAGGGAGGTGGTGGAGTCACCACTCCTGGAGGTGCTCAAAAAACACGTAGATGAATCATTTCAGGACATGCTCTAGTGGGATGGTATTTGGTTTTTGTGTTTGTTTTGCTTTGTTTGTTTTGTTTGTTTGTTGTTTTGCATTGACACTTGGATGCAGTGATCTTAGAGGTCTTTTCCAATTGTGACAACTCTGTGGTTCTGTGATTCTGTAACACCCAGTACAGCCTATGTTTAAAAGTCATCAGCAAAACCCAGGTACAGAGTTGCATAATTAACAATCAATCTGATAGGAAACCAAATGCTTAATTTTGGAGGACTGGAGCCTTTAAGCGCTTTTGGAATGTTAGGTCACCCTTGGAATGGAAATGCCATTCTGTAATGAGATTCAGAATATGGTCAAACAAAAAAAAAAATAAAGAAACAAAACTGTTATTTTTAAAGGTGTTGTAATGATTAGGCCAATTTCTTTCAGAAAAAAAAAAGTTAACATGTCTTGATGAATTCACTTTTTGACATAAAAAGGTTCCTGGATCTCTGTATGTCATGGAAGTAGGTGACAAATTCAAAAGTGCACATAAGCAGTTCTTCTGATTCACACCTGCAGTGTTAAATCCAGTTCCTTGGTTTTTTTTTTTTTCTTTCTTTTACTAATCTGAGGCCAGATTAAAGCAATGGAGGTTCCTAAATCCTTTTTGCTGTAAGACCTGGGGAAGATGGGCAGTCCCCGGGCTGACGCTGCGAGGCTGTCCGTCCTGCTGCTGGGAGGCACAGATGCCAGCGCAGGGCTCCTTGAGACTGCTAGCACCTGCTCAGCTGGGGCTGAAACCCCAGTCCTGCAGCACATCCCACAGACTTTCCAGGTGGGTCTCCAACCAAGAAATGGAGAAGATGACAGTGACGATGTCTTTCCTTCCAAAAGTGGAGCAGAAGGTGGTTGTGATCCTGATGGCCCACAATGGGATAGACATGGGAAAAGGTCTGTTTTCCAGCCTGCCCAGGGCTTGCTGGTATGTTACTTCTGTTCAGTTCCAATATTTTGGCTTATGATGTCTGCAAAGCTTGTCTCTGACCTGTCGTCCCTCTGTTCTCATACAAAAGGTAAGGAATTCTCTCTTACCCTATGGGTTTTTTTTTACTTCTTTCTGCTTCTTTCCCTGTCTGATCTCACTCACTCCATCCTGCTGCTGCCCAACTCCTTGGGCAAAAGCTGTCTTTTGACTGTTTCTAGCATGACTGGTATAAAACCTGATTTTCATAAGAAACCTTTAGCAACTTTTCTGTTGCTTAGAGGCAAACCTCATCAGACACATAATTATAAGACATTTTAATGCAAAGGCCTTTTTCACTGCATATGAATTGCAGTATTTTTCTGCTCTCCTTGAAGCCTGTGTGTGAAACAATGCACGGCAGGGTAATTCAGAGGGCTGATGTTGGGTTCTCTATGCATTCCTTTTGGAAGGATGCAGCTCCAAAAGGAAAACTGTAGCAACTAGGAGGATTCAGAAGAGCTCGACCAATCTATATATCCAGCAATAGGATGTACAATGGGAAAAGATTAGGGATAAAATTTCAGCCTCCTTGACAGAGGTTTTGCTGGGAGAAAGCAGACCTGAGCTTTGCTCTTGCTTCCTTGATTAGTTCTTGACTTTTTTTCAAAATGTGAAATATAAAATACATGAACAGTCTTGATGGCTGGGGCCAGAAACAATCAGAACTTCAGAGATAAATGGTACTTTGCAGAGGAGCAAGATGTTGCCACTTAATGAAAAACACAGGTAGCTTTTTGCTGTAGCTCACCTTGAGGTCTTCCTCTGTCCTCAGCACCTCAGCATCTTGGCTGTACAGCACCCACCTTTCTTTTAATTTTCTGATACCTCCTACATAGTTTTTTTTTTTTTTCTTAAATACAGAATTCAGAGTCAGCACATCCATATGTTGACCATACTTCGATTCTTTGAGGAGTTAGGCTCAGGGAATACTATTTTTTGTCCCAGACAACAAGCAGATATCCCAAATGCCTGAAGTTCCTGGACCTCATAAAACTCACCTGTTTTGAAAGACAGTGAAAGAAAAAGGAAAGCCTGACTCAAAGCAAGTACCAAATGGTGGGTGCAAAAGGTAGCTAATCAGTTATCATCTCAATGTCCCTCTTCGTCTGCTCATATCAGCAGTACAAGCTGTACCTGTTTAAAACATGAGCAAATACTCACAGTCTGGTGTATCCAATAAATTCACTTTCCTGTCTTCTCTAAAGCTCTTTGGAACATCACAAAGAAAAAAAAAAACCTAACCAAACCAACAAACCTTGTATTAAGTGTTCTTTAAAATCAGTTAGAGTTTTTAAACACATCCTTCCCTCTCTCTTTTTCTACATTCTCTACACACACAAAAACATGACACAAAAATATCAGAAAATAAATGACCAAAAATGTGAGATAAGGTAATAAGTGTATCTGGGAGCTCAGAATTGTCTCAGCGAGCTGCTTTTCACTCTTATCAAATGCATTATGTATAAGTTTTAAGTCAATATTTTTTGCCAACACTGTTAAGCTAGAAAGCTGCCTGCTATCCCTTTTAGCTGGATGCCAGGTAAATAAATAGCTCAATGGCTTAAGCAAATTAAGTAAATAGTGTTTGTGGGTAGGTGTTTCTGTTCAGCATGTGGTATATAAATGTTTATTAATGCTGTTAACTTTGAAAAATGCTGAGGTAAAGGAAGAGATTATAGCAAATGTACAGATTAAAACAGAAACATTTGTCAAAAACAAATGTGCATAAAAGCAAATAGTAAACAACTTGATGAGTTTGCTGAAGCCAAATGCTCCCATTTAATAAATGAAATGCTTCATTAATCCTTCCTGACAGAAGTAATGCTTGGAATGGAGAACAGATCTCAGAGAAAACATTTAGCTAAGTCACGTCCTGTGGGTCATCCCCAGCAACCTGAGGAGGAACCACAGCAGCTCCCCGCTGCAGCTGGGCAAGGAGAGGCATTATGGAGGCACCCCCTTCGCTGCTCCTGCTCCTGCAACCTTCATCTGCTGTCAAAATGTTTGGGGCTGATAACTGAGCAGCTGGAGGAACTATCAGTTGTGTGGGTTGTCTTGATTGATGGCCTTCTTAGAGGTGCTCCTGGTCCCTGTGTTCTGTGCACCAGCTGTGGTACAGCTGCCAAAAAGGTGGTATGAGAGAGTTGTACCCATGCTATATCCTATACTGACAGTAAGACAGCCTCTTACCACTGCAGCACTTTTGCTTTGACGGCTACCCAGAAACAAAGCACATGGTGGTGGCAAATCCCCTTACTGCAAGTGAACCTCTGTCATTGGGTGCATTTGTGAGGGAGCACTGAGAGCTCTGTGATCAGCTGTATGTCTCAGCATTACCTTGAAACAATTAATTTCTGTTTCTCAGGGTTGGGAAGAAAAGCTTGGAATTAGGTCCTGAGTCTCCCAAGTGAGTTGCTTAGATCTTGAGATGCAGGCTGCCAATGCAATTGCAATCATCTTCTCTGAGATCTAAGGAGGATGGAGGTGATAGGCATAGGGCAATATTTTGAAAGAAATCCGTCCACATGAAGTGCCTTTGTCTGAAGCTACATCTCATGGGATGGGCCTCAGCTGTAGCACTGCTCTCGTGTTTGCTGTCCATCTGTAGCAGTACTTAGGAGCAACACCCTCATCTTTCATTAGCAAACAACTTTACACAGCCATGATCTGGCCTCAGTAACTCAGACCTTTTGGCATACCCATAGCAATGCAACATCCCTGGTGTGAAGCCTAAAGCAATCCCTGCACACCATCTAGCACTGACAGCACGGCATGCTTTGCCACACCATCATCCCTGAAATTGCTTCCCGTGGAATTGCTCATCAGCTTCTCAGTCTCTGTGCCTCAGGCTGCTCCATGAGGAGCTAGAGGACCAGGATGAAGACCACTGACAGTGACCCTGCTCAACTGAGGCAACCCATGTCAACAATGAAAGAACTCATCTGTGATGCAAACTGTAGACAAGGCTTGCCTGGGAATAGGGGTTGTCACAGACCTCAATAAGGTGATCTATGAAATCTTCTTTATCAACAGTTGGTGTCCTGGAGCCAAGGTCCCACCATCTGAATAGGGATGAAATTCTGCTGCTAATTCTCTCTGAGATGAAAGAAGAGAGATTTATCTCTCTCGCTTCTGTGTGGCTCTCATCATAACACCTTGTCTTCAAGACCATTGTCCCTCTGTCAAGTTAGTTTCAAAGTGAGCAGATGGTCTGGTAGTGTCTGAGGTGGGGAAATGACATGCATGAGCCCTGTGTTGAGAAAATCAAGCTAAAAATAAACAGGCTCGAAGCCAAGGTACTCCTTTGCACACACTTCTTCCCCAGGGTAGAGGAGAAAAGTGCAGGGATGTGACAGGTGCCAGTCACTTTGCTTCACGTATTTCTGAAAGGAGATTAGACACTGCAATGAGAAGAACAAAGTAAGAACTTGAACTAAATACTTATGTTCTCTGCACTCCTGGGAGATGGGCTAAGGGGGCACCACAGGGAGAGATCTGGGATGAGAAAAGGGCAAACTCTTTCCCTTTCCTCAGTATGGGAAGTATGGTGTGTGTCCACACTGAGCGTGCAAGACCCGCAATGAGTTGCTTTCCTGAACAAGGGAAGATTTAGTAGGAAAACTGGCTAAAAATCTAAGGATGAAGAAGTAGAATCATATAATCGTATAATCATAGAATAGTTTTGGTTGGAAGAGACCTTCAAGATCATTAAGTCCAACCTTATTCCTAGCCCTATCAAAAACCACTAAACCATGTCCCTAAGCACAACATCTAACCGACTCTTAAACACTTCCAAGGATGGTGACTCCACCACCTCCCTGGGCAGGCCATTCCAATGCCTGACAACCCTTTCTGTAAAGAAATGCTTCCTAACATCCCTCCTGTGTGTTCTTGGCTTGTAGGATTTGATTTGATTTACTCATCCATTCTGTCACTCTGCTTTCTCAGACTTTTTCTCAGACTTTCTCCTGTCTTACCTCCTTAACTAGTTCAAGAGTCTGAGATGGGTTTTTTTGCCACCATTTTTCCAGTGAAACACTTAAATATTTTTGCTTAAAATTTTCATTTTATTTTTTCTATCATCTTTAGTTAGAAATTGATCACAAATAAGAAAAGAAAATGGAACTTAAAATTTTTAGGAATTAGAAAACAAGGAGGCAGTAGAAAATGTTAGCTAGCCCTAAATTGACAGTTATTACTATTATTAAGCCTAGATGTATTTTATTTTGTCTTTTTAATAGGCAGTTGTCAGCTGAGAAAGTTCACAGCCAGCCCTGAGCTCTCCTGCTGCCTGGGAACGTGGTCCCATAAGGGTTGAGTTTAACATTCAGTCTGCATTCTTCTAACCATCTGCTAAGCTTTGGGATGCTGACCTGAGAGATTAAGTGCTTTGATTATTTTTTTTGTTTGGTTGTTCTTTTTATCAAAAGAATGACAAAGATTTTTTTGAACCTGTGGTTAATGCCAACCTACATAGGCAATACCAGTTAGATGGCCTGGGTCCATCTCAGGTGGTCATATGGAGTGGACCTCTCCCTCTGAGCTGTGTCCAGGCTGCATAGCAGGAAAAAGAGAGGATCTGGTGATTCTCAAGCCAAAATAGACATCTCAAACCTGTGGGATGAATTCTCCACAGAGCCTGTTCCTCCCCACTGACTGTAAGGGAAGTTTAAGTGACACGGCTAAGATGAAGACTTCATCTCTTGTGGGCTGACTTCTGTGTGGCTTGTAGGGTTTTTGGGGACATAAATGTGTGAGTATCGAGGAAAGTTTTGGCTTTACTGCTTTTGATGAAGAGCCCCTTTCACAGTCCCTGCTACTCTGTAACAGTTTGTTAACCTGTGGCTTTGTAAAAAGCTGAACTGAAGGCTTTTTTTCCTAAATGCAAGATAGGCAGTGGGTTAATGCCCCTTCTGCCATTTAGACAACAGTGATAGAAATGGATTGCCAGGAAAAAAAAGCATCTGTTAAAGCAAATGGGGAGAAAATAGTGCATTCCTGCAGTCGGGTTCTCTGCTGGCAGTTATTCCAGCCAGTTATATGTTCACAATAAAATGTAAATGAATGCAATCATTTATTTTGCAGCCTGGAGGCCTGGTGGTATGAAAAGATAAGAGAGCATTTTCCATTGTTTATATGGTGGAGGTGGCTCTTCTGTGTCTGTTACTGTCTCTCTGATACCTTGGCAGCATCTAAATGTTGCTTTTATTATTAAAAACACATAAATGGGAGTCTAATATCTTAAACAGATTAGCATGGTGTTTACAGAAGCGCCAGCCAGCCCCCACTCCCCGCAGGCTCTCAGCATTCGGGAGCAGTGCACAGAAAGCAGAAATGCCTTCGGCTGGCCGAGGACTGGCAAAAAGACAGTTTATGCAAAGACACAAGGCAAGGAGTGATGGGCCTGTAACGTCTGTGGAGGTCGCTGGTCGGAGGGATGAGCAGGACGGATTGGGGATGCTGGCGAGCTGCTCCTCCGGGGGCGGGCGAGGGGGAACAAAGGGAGGATGGAGTACAATAAGACACGACAGTGGCATTGGGATAATCTCTGATCGCATTTAGGCGTGTTTAATTGGCCTGTCAGTTTTTCACATCTCATGCATTTTCATAAGGATTTCTCTTTGCCTCTTGTTTTATCTTCTTGTAGCTCCTTGGATTTCCCCGCAGACAGTCTCTCTGGATTTCTTTGTTTTGTTGCCTCCACCTCCCCCCCATTTCAAACCAGTGCTGAGTTGCCTCATTTTGTGGTGTCTAAGCAGAAAGGCAGATCCAGCAAAGGGGCTGTTCGGGAAAATCTCATGTTATCCTTAACAGACAGGGGAAATTTGGTATGGGAGGGGCTATTGTTAGAGACCTGGATGTACTTGCCATCTATGATAGCTCTCTGCACTAGACTAGGGCTCTGTATATAAAGCCACATTCCAATCACATCTAATGCTATAGGGAGTTAAAATTTATACTGAAGGTATTTTTTTTCCTCTAGTCCCTCTGAAAGCTGATACATTTATTCTTCTGATTCTCTATCCAGTGTCACCTACCTTAAAAATACAGAGCTACTTAACTTCTAGGTTAAATGAATGCATTCAAATGGATGTTGCTCATCCTTTCAGATCATCTGTGTTAAACTCCTACCCTTTCATTGCTAAGCGATGCCAGACCTTGTTGCTTCTTCCTCCCACAAGAAACCCCCTAGGCACATAATTAAAAGCAAGTTATCCTTGTAAAGCCACTGGCTGAGCTCACCAAAATTGTTCCTGCATTCTTTGTGGCTTTGAAGTTCATGAGTGCTGGGACTTGGAGGGATGTCAGGACCCACAGAGATGCAGCCCTGGCAGGCAAAGGAGATCAGGAGATGCAATGCTCACTGACGGGCTCCTCTCAGAGCCAGTCTTGTCCCATCTGATCCCTGGGGTGAATACAAACATCTTCAGAGAGATGCTTGGCCCGGAGTGGGACAGCATCAACAGAAGACTCCAAAACTAGGCTGTCCAAAGGGTGCTTTAGGTGCCTTTGGATGTGATGAAACTTCATAGCCTTTCAGAAATGTCTCATCATCAGGATTCAGGGGCTGGTGCTCTGGACATCATGAGGGAAAGCTCATTAGAAGTCAGTGAGGTGTCCCAAACCCTGGGCATGCAAGGAAATGGAAGATACGCAGGT
This sequence comes from Actenoides lindsayi, assembly GCA_025331215.1. Taxonomy (NCBI): domain Eukaryota; kingdom Metazoa; phylum Chordata; class Aves; order Coraciiformes; family Alcedinidae; genus Actenoides; species Actenoides lindsayi. The sequence continues at coordinate 34,725 of WTSP01009451.1, read as the reverse complement.
GGTGCTGGTGGTGGAGGCCAGGAACGGGCATCTCCTCCTTGCTTGCTTTGGAAGATGCACTTGTACTTCAAGCCAGCAGGAGAGCAGTTGCCATAAGGCCCTCTGTGTCCCATCAGTGGGGTTGTTTTCACATGGCCTTTATGTGTTTTGTGATGACAATTTGGTTTGTGGCAATTTATTGTCCTGCAGGTTTGTCTCCTCTGTTTATATCCCACAGGTCTTGTTGTACAGTGTAAATTATTGCGAAGCTGATTGTTTAGCTTGCAGCCATAAATTCAAATGCTGGAAAAAGAGATGTGTGTATCCCTATGCCTCTTCTTCGCATGTGGCTGTTTGTAGAGCTCTGTGTACCCCAAGGTGTGAAGATGTTTGGGTAAAAGCATGATAACTAAAATAGCATCTTGAGGAACCTCTAGATAAATGCTTGCATTTTTATATGGGAATGCAGGAGGTGAAGTGATTTGGACAAGGCTGTACATCGGGGAAGGGAGAGAGACAGGAAAGGGAAAAAGATTCTTTTGGCAGAGCATCAGCACCAAGCAAAGTGCACGTGTGCTGTGTACTGTCTGGTCCTGGTTGTGGTCTGGGGACAGTGCTGGAGGATTGCCAGCAGCAGCCAAGAAGCTGAGATTTAACCTGCTGCAGGTCCTGGGACAACTCTGGGAGCTGGCACTGAGTGTTCTGCTAGTGGGAGCAGTATTGTTGCCGGTGGGAAGGGGAAAATTTCAGCACAGGAATTAATGGGTGGCCCTGAAGAAGTCAGGGTTTGTAACATTTAGGCGGGGATATTTGTAGCTAAGGATCCTGAGAAAGGCAACAGGCTGGACACCCTAAAAATGCTCTCTCCACTTGTGCCCTATGGTAGGGGGTGTACTTAAATGAAGCCGTTATTAGGAGTTATGCTCATATCACAAGATATAAACTGGTCTGGTGAGCTAGAAAGGGTTGCTTTTTCTCAGCCTTTTGAAGTGATTTGCCTTGTCGTAACCAGCAGAAGGAGAAAGCTGTATTTCCTACGTGCAGCCTGGTGCCCTTTCAAATACCCAGCATCTCCTATCTCCCTCTCTGTAAACAGTGTTGTGGAGCTGCATTATTTATAGCTCCTCCTGAGTACCCCACTTGCATGTCCTGCAGTGGGATTGCTGGTGTACACTGGACATTCAAAGGTGACTGAAAGCTCAGAAATGGTTCTGGGATCTCTAACTTCCAGCAAAGACAGTTGTATAGAGAAAGATTTTCATCAAACAGAATCAATCCATTGTAACAAAACATACAGTTTGCTGTGAAAATACTGTTTCATCATTTTCAGCAATTAAAACTGTCTTCATCTGGACTCTTTGCTGCTACAAATTAGCTGATAATATCCTCTTCATTCCAGAGACAAATGTTTTCCTGTCTTTGTCGAAGGCTAATACTTGCAAAAAGAAAAAAAAAAAAAAGTAGATGAGTTCCTTAAATCTCTGTAATCTTGCCCCAATAAATAAATATTCTTCCTTACTGTTAAGCTTTCCATGAAATTCTGCATACCTCTTTCTCACTTTTTGTGTAATGTGAAGTGCTAGAGAGTGGCTAAATCAAAGACGCAGATTTCAAAGGACTGATCAGATTCAATCCAGTCCTTCCATCTTGGGGTCACCTATAATAAAGTCCAAGGAAATGGGTAAGGGTGAAAATGTGTAATGGGAGTGACAGTCTTTTTCTTCACGAGCAAGTACATGAATGTTCATATGGTTAGAGAAGGCATCCACACCTCACTTGCTTATCAAGTAGTTGCAGAAGCTGGGTAGTTTAGTCCTTTTTGCAGCTGGATGTTGAATTAGTCTGTGGATGAGACAAGCACCAGTGAGCTGGGACACCAGCTGCTTGATTTCCTAGGGAAGCAGAGACACATGCTGAATTAACTCTCAAAATGCTCTGCAGCACTTGCTTTGGTACCTTTTTTTTGCGGCTGAATTATACAAAAAAAAAGTAACCAAAGCCAGGCAGCACAGGAGTTCTAGAGAACTCCAGGGACCATCTTTCCTCTCATCAAGCTGAAGCCCCACCTGCAGGGTTCATCAGCACTGACTTGGAGGAAAGTATTTTCCTGCTTGTTCAGCTGATGATGGGACCAATCCATTAATAGAGAAATGCAAAGAGAAAGTTGAGAGTTCCAGGCTCCTTGACTATAAAATCCAGCTTTGATACCGTTTTTAGATGTCAACATGAAATATAAGGTATAGACTGAATTGTAGCCTTTGTGAAGGGCTGAGTTTGGCATTTTAATTAGAGAAATGAATGTGGCAATTCCTGGATGAGGGAAATGTTAGGCTATTGGGGTAGCAAAATACTTCAGAAATAAGGATAATAAATGAAGTCAGACGAGAGTAGACCTGAAAGATGGATTTCTCAGTCTCCCTTGGACAGAAAAAGTATCTCCCTTAGTGGGAAGTATGAAATTGATTGGAAGTGCTTTTCAAAATACCACCTGACAGTGAGATTTCATCCATTTTTCATTATGCCATAATGATGATAATTACTAAGATTTATGCATTTTCCAAGCATTCTCTAGATAATTACGTCAATTCTTGGAAGAGTGAGCATTGGGCCATCTCTGTGATGGTGCAGCTCTGGGTCTGATAACCATAGGGGCTGGCAAATCTGCACCTACTGTCCAACTGGGTAAGGAAATCAGTCCTTATGTGAATGGAAAAATGCTTCAAGTAGGAAAAATTAATGATGAGTTCTCAGATGGATGTGTGCATTTAATTAGCTCTGGGCTCAGTTCCTTACTCTGCTGTTGGATCCCAGTCCAATAGTGGGCAAGCCACTGAAGGGCAAATCTTCTGCCAGAGTAAACTGGTGTGGCTGTTTTGCAGTCAAGAAAGTAATACTAGTTATAGTGGCAGTGGATGTGGTCATTACATTTGATGGTGGACAAGGATAATTTAGCATAATGTCCTGTAAAAACACAGGCCAAAATCTTCATCTGTGTATCCCTAATAACCTGGACAAGACCAAGGCAAAGCTTCTAGATGGTTTTCTGGGAGGCAGACATCTGGTTTTGATTTAAGGAGGCCAGAACATGGATAATGTGCTCTTCCCTAAGTATTTTGTTCTTGTGAGTGAAACACCTTTACTACTGTTGTTTTGGAAAAGGGATCTGTCTGTAACAGTTTAAAATGGAGAGAACTGTACCGGTCTTGTCCCACTGTTTTCTCCTCTACTCAAATTGCAGTCAGTGTGTAATAGGAACATTTGCACAATGCAGGCAAAATGAGCCCCCAGATGAGGTCTACATAAGCAACCATAATATTGGTGCAGTGTTTAATGGTAATAAATTTCAATTTCATGGGTCCTTATGACCTCTTGACCACTCTGCTATTGAATGATAATTGTGTAACTTGGAATTTTCAATCTTCTGCTTAAAAAACAAAGTAGTTTTTTACTGGGTGCTAAACATCAATAGCAGCAAGTCTATCAGCACAAACATGCTACTTAAAAAGGTACGTGTGTTTCCCAGCAGAAACACTACTGATTCTGTATGATTATTTTAAATTTCACAGTGTAATATGTCTGAAGTGAGGCAGTTTAATTTCAAAGCTATGCTGCATGTTGCAGAGACCGCATCTTTCCTATCTTCCTTTTTGGGGCTGGGAAGACTGATGGTGCTTTGTAAGTAACAGAGTCGTGTATTATCTTTTAACTGCTCACAGTAAAAGACTGGCACTTAAGCTGGGTAACTAGAACCTGTTTTTTGGCCTTTGGCGTCCTAACTGTCTTGGGCTGTTACTAGCTAATTGCTTCATTAGCACAACAAGGATGTAAAATACAGTGAGAAGGCTGTTGGGTGTACATACATGAAGACATGCTGTGACCCCTCTCTAGGCCAGCATCTGCAGTCAGTGTTTCCAAGAGGATTTTGTTCTTGTAAGTAAATTGGCATTCAGAGCGAGTGGCAATACAGCACATGGAGATAAGACTATTTTAATTTCTTGCTTCAGGAGACTCAGCTGTCTCCTTGGGAAGACTGATGCCTTGTCCATGGATTCGCAGCTTGAACAAACATACTGTACCATTTAATTATTAAAGAACAGCTTCAGCGTTTCTTAGCAAAATGAACTACGGTCTTAGGCTGAATCCTGGTAACAGTGTTCCACCTACAAGACCACGCTTCTTACCATGGGCAATAGGCAGTACCGCTTCGGTCGCTGCTCTTTGAAATAACACAGCTCTCATAACCCCATTTTCAAATGTATACAATGTTTTCTTGCCATTAAATAGCTGCTGTTATTTACTACTGTTGCAGCAGCATTTCCAAATAGGGACCTGGCTTCTCTTACGCTCTGTATTGTGCAGAAGCAGGAAAAAAAGATGGGCTGAGCATCAAGCACCTGAGCTTTTTGTTTGCTGTGGATGCTGATGTGACTGCAGCATCACCACTGAAATACCACCAGGGAAGAACATAAGAATACTTTTACACATGAATTGTTGAGAGTCCTTGTCAGCTGATAAAAAAATTATAGTAGGAGGACATGTCTAAGTAATACTGATAGGGCTCAAGTTGGAAGCTCAAAAAAGGAACATAGATGTGAATGTTTAAATTAGCTGCCACCTTAGCTTTGGGACATAATCCAAATGCCATTCACCCACTTGAATTGCAGAAAAGTGCCCATAAAATCCTACACATTTAGCCTTCCTGACAATCTGGGGTGTGAATTATGGTGAGGACATCTAGGAAGACATCATCAACACATAGATTTCACCCTTAGCCTTCACTCATATTTAAATCATCCTCCTTGAATTCTAGTCTCATTCTAATCTGTATACAGACTATTAGCATCTTAATGGTTCAGGTTGGAGGTGCAGTCCCCTTGAGTGTTACTTTTGAAACTGTGGGACTGTGGTGCTCAGACACAGCTGCATTCACAGTCTCAGCAAATGCAGTGGTGAGAACTGGGCATTTCTCCAAAGAGTTTCTTGTTGGTTTCTTGCAGCTGATGCTACAAAGGGTCAAGGGTCTGGAGAAGTTGTAATTCAGGGAAATAATTGCAAATAGCCAAAAATTAAGCATGACATCTCTCATGACATGGCATTCTGTGAAGCTGGTGAGTTTGTAAAATGTTACACAGGTTGTTCAGGCCATGTGTCAGAGAAGTCACCCATGGATGCAGAAAAGAAGAAGGGCTTTCAAAATACTGAGGGTGAAGGTTAATGATTGAAGCCTGTTAGCTGAACACAGTTTCATGACAGACTGTCACCTTCATAAGTTACTGTCAGGGTAATTAAACCTAATAATGCCACATCAGACTTCCTCCCTGATGTTACTCCATTGGAAGCTGTGGCATCACACAGGGAAAAGCTCTAGCCATGCTAATGAGGACCAGGCAAGGTATTTGTAAAGTATAATTTAGACTATTTCCTTTTGGGAATTGTCTACTAATTGAGCATGGTTTCAATGAAACTGTTCATCATTCACGCTGTCACTGGGATCATTTATTAAGGATAATCAGTTAAAGCAGTACAGGTGTCAGTGTAGGCAGAGCATCTTCTCCCACACCTTTGTTACTGACAATGTCAGTACACGAGGAGAAACAAGTTCAGTTTGCTTTGCCAAGCTGTCAGTTTGACCCCCTGCCCTGAACTAACAGCATTCGTTAGCAGCATATTTGATTTAACAGGCACCAAGAGACAACCAACTTGGAGCGTGGGGTCTGTTCAGTCACTCTGGGGAGGGGCTGAGCACCTTCTGGCTGCTGGCTGCCTTGGTGCTGCTCTGCTTTACACAGAGAACACCGTTTTTTTTTTCTGTGGGAATTCATGCATCAGGCAGGAGAGCTTCATTGCTAACATACAGCATCCCTTGAGTCCATGGGATACCTGATTTTTATAGATCAGCCCATCTGGAGTTTGGTTCAAGGCATTACTGTATTGGATTTGTTGTTTCCACCATTGATCTAACTTGCTTATCTAAGGCAGGCTTTTTGTCTCCAAATACTTTAATGCCACATTTGGTACATTATTTGCTTCTGTGGCTCTTGAAGAGCTCCCAAACTTTTAGGAGGAGATACGTTGTCTGCTAACTGCAATGGCTTAACATGCACTATGGCATGAATATTTTTGAGAGATACCTTCAGTCTGTTGTTGGTCAGTCTTGTTTGACATATTTTTACTGAACAGAGTTACCCAACAAAATCTGTTTACCAAGGGCAAGATTTTAACAAAGTGCTGTAGTATGGAGGCAGATTGTTTCGTACCTTTTGTTACTAATACCTGAAATAATTCCAATGAGAAGTTACTCGTATGCTATTTATAGAGAAAAAAAATCTGTAGTGAATTTTGTTTATTTTGCTTTATCTTTTTTAAGTAGGAGACATACACTGGTATCCAGTTTAATGTAGTCTAATTTATAGTGATAATAAAAAGCCTGTTAGCCCAGTATCTGGTAATACCTGGGTTTTACTTTTTGCAGAAGATGTGTAAATATGAAATGAAAAGAAGAAGGAGAAAAAGAAGGCTGCTTTTCCATAGAAATCTGCAGTGCTCTCCCCAGAACTCATTTTATGGGTCTGCCACTGACTGTACCTATAGTCATACAGAACTGAAACATATATAAAATAAGGCTGAAACATCCTTTAAACTACTGAAAAAAAGATTAAAATAATCTGACCAAATTCACGAAGGCAGTATTATCAGTATTTGTAACATTAATGCATTCAGCCATAACTGTACCTGGTAGTAAGGAAATACTGCCTTTTAAAATACATTTTAGTACAGGGTGTGATTTTCAGGATATGTATTAGACACAGGGGATTTTACATTATTATTCCTGAGGAAGGAAATAAACTGTATGGCAACTTTAAGGAAAAAAAAAGAATTAATGTAATGTGAGCTCTACTTTGAATAGTTTCTGCTCCTTTAATTTTGTTTTGATACATATTTTTTAAAGTTCACATTAACAGATGACTGTTTTCTTCCCATTTCTCCAGTTTGCTATTATACAAAAAGTGTAATCATTGAGAGACAGATAAATACAGCAGTGCATACATATATTCCGAATACTGTTTATTCATTAATCTCATTGTGGTTTGCATTATTCTTCTGAAACTTCGTGTATATTTTTTTTCACTATCCTTTTGCATTATTTGCGATGGATTCTATGGCTTGGCAGAGCCACTTGAAATACCAGGCATGATAAATGATAATAGATTTCCCATTATACAAATGTTTTTTTATTCTCTTAATTTAATTGCTGCATTTCTCACTTCTTCTTTTGTGCACTCTTGATGACCAGTGTCCCCACAGCCATTTCCTTAGTTGAAATGAGGATTAGATTTATATGCAGGAGAGCTGAAAACACCCTACTTTTGGTATCAAAGCGAAACAGCTGTGTTTTGTTTGCAACTGGAATTTCCTCTGAGGTAAAACTAATTGTCTTGGGACATCCAGACAATTCCCCAGCTAAAGAAGGTCTCTGAGCCTCTCAAAGGAGGATAAATTGAATCTTAATATTCAGGTTTATGTCTGATTGTGCCTAAATCCAGTGATGAATCTAGAGAAAGGATGAAATGGCACGGTTTCTCTAGTCTTACATGCAGTCTGGTACTTCAGCATCAGGAAAGCGGGCAAAATCTGGTGCAAAATGATAGTTTGTTTTGGAAAACTATAAATTCCTCTGCTATGGTTCCAGCAAAAAATTAATTAGAGATCCATGTGCTCAGTAGAGGTGAGAGAAGTAAAAGCAACTTGGACAGAGTAAGCAGCTGTGCATGGGAAGTGGGGGATCAGGTCTCTGTCTGTCTCAGAAGTGGGATATTTGGGGCTCTGTGTGATCTGAGCAGACCACTTGGGCTCTCACAGCTGAAGCAGGAAGATAAGTCCTGTTGCCTGGCCCCATCCCTCAACCCATCATCAGCCTGATGTGCATGTTTCTTACACAATACAAACGTGCTCAGGCTTTTTGTCTTCTGTATGAGGCTTTAAATATATAAATTAGATCTAAATTTATTTATACTTAACATACATGTATACCTGTCAATGGTCTCAACTCTATATTTTAAAGAAAACAAGTTGGAATCAAAAAGATAATCTCTCATGCTGTTATGTAAAGATTGATCTCTAAAACACCGAGGGTTTCCTGAGTTTCAAGGGTCTGTAATTAGAATTCTTGAATTTGAAATTTGGTGTTAGCTCCTCTGGGATTGCCGTTTGTGCTGTGCTGCTAACACTGCCATGCATTCAAAGCAGCTCTCTTTTAGCCCTTTCTTTGCTGGAGAGCTTTCTGGGTCAATCTGTGTTACGTTTTCCTTTGGTTCCAAATTTCCACCTTTGGGTTTGCATGTACCACATTGTGCACGTGTCCTTCCAGCCTTAAAAGTGGGAGGGTGACCGTGGTTATTAGTGTGAAGACTCAGCAACAGAGCATCACTGAAATCAGGCACTGAAGGTGAATTATTGTGTGTCACGTCTCTAAGGGGCCTCCTGAAAAGATGCAGTGTGTTGCTGTCTGCAGCGGTTGGTCTGTGAAAGCAATTCACAGCCTCCTGAGTGATCTGTGGGAACAGCAAAAATGCTGGCTAAAGAAAGGTGCTTGGAGATTCTGTGTTGGTGAACTCCCAAATGTCCATCTATTGAGATCAGCCTTTAGCCCTCAGGTATTGACTTTGTAATGGGCCTTTCTTCCATAAATCTGGAATCTCCCCGTGGGTTCCTGAAGGTGCCTTTGAGCTCCCCTGGGACCATGGTAGAGAAGCAGTTGAGAACTGCTTCTACTATTGTCTGAATTCCCATAGAGAGAGTGAAGAAAATTTTGGTGCTTCAGCTGCTAAAAAGCAGTGGGAGAGGCTCAGCTCAGTAGAAGAGGCCAACTGAAGTGCTACTCCCAGTGTGATTTGGGTCTAAAAGTCAGATGAAAGGGAATATTAACAGATTGGTCAGGCAGAGTCCTCAGCGAGTGCCCTTCTCCCAGAAGAGTGTGGGGAAGAGCAAGGCTGGGCAAGGAAGGCAGTGAGACCTTATGTGCTATCATGAACCGTTTTCAAGATCTTTCCACCGAAAGAAAGTGGGAATAGTCCACATTTCTCTGTGTGTTCCTCCATGACTTGGGACGTGTGCAGTGAGGAAATGGAGAACAGCAAGAGTGTCAGGGGCAGAGTGTATGGGTGTGTGATCACTGACATGTGTGACTCTGACCTGAGAAGTGCTGCCATGGAGGGGCAAAGTACATCCCATTACCACTGGTGCCTCTCTGGCCCAGGGATGGACGTGGGGGACTGTGCAGTCAGAGGACGGTTTGTGGAACCAGAAGCACACAAACCACAATCAGAATTTTTGTTGAGCTTGGAGAAAACTGTACCTATGCAAACTCTGCAGATTACTGTTTTGAGGCACTATTGGGCTGTGTAAGTCCACATTTACCTTGGCTTGAAAAGACAAATGACTATGACTAAGCTTTGTAAAGTCTGAGTGGTAAACCTCTGCTGTTGCTCTCTCCCAGGTATTCAAAAGACCAGAAAATTACTCATTTGGAAGAGTGATTTTCAGTGATGTCTTGATGTTACCATTACAGAATAGTAAGCTGAACAAAAGAACAGGTAGTGCTGTGTCTTCTCAGCTAGTATCTCAAATGGCTATTCCTTGGGTAGACTTATTCTCTAATATATCATATATATATTTCACCCTGTTGTGCTTGCCCGTATTTGACAGGGGGTAACTTGTGGACTATGAACTGTCTTGTCACCATATGAGCCACAGGCTTTCAGTCTTTCATGTCCCCTAAGTCACCAGACCTGGCTGGACAAAGAGACCTCTTTTCTTTTTAGCTGCACCAAATCCACCCTGTTATGCTGTCTTTGAGTCCTTGTACAGATCCCTCAAACTCCTTTGTATCCTGCAAAGTAGGCTCCAGGTGGCTATGTTGGGTCACACCAACAGCCCAACCCACACAGACCATCTGGTGGTATGGCTAGGAAGAAATCTCTGCTGTCTCCTGCAGCATGAGCTCCTGGTGAGGGTTTATATGGGGCTGACATCTAATGGGGACCCAAAGTGGTCCTGCCAAGAGTGAGGCATCCATTTTGCCTTCCCCTAAATGCCTAGGTAATTCTGCTCAAAATAAGCTTGGTGTTTTCTATTACTCAATAACTCCTGCCAAGAACCAGCCATGTCCCAAGATGCTGCCTGAGGCTGCCTGCTGTCCTCTGTTGTATGCAACAGCTCATAAGAACATACTCTTCCAGCAGTTTTGAAGGTGCAGCCCTGAACTGCCCCAAGGCTGCTCCATTCCCAGAAAAAAATCTCAAGCATGATCCATCATCCAACTTCTGCAGGTAGGAAGTGAGACTCAGAATACATCAGGCATGTTGTCTGGGGAGCTGATGTTCAACAGGTGGCTTCTGTGTCCCTGTCCCATGGTGCAGTGCCATGCTCCCCTTGGCATACCTTTTGCAGCCCCAGTGCCCCTGGAGGCTTTGTTGCTCTCTGAAGTCCAGCCCTAACCCTAATGGCAGCTGTGGGCTTAGGTTCCCAGTACCATGGATTTGAGACACTTGAGACAGGAAGGTGTGGGGGGAGCAATATTGGTGCAGGGATGGTGACTTCACTCTCATGTCTGTGGGACTTTGATGATAGTTTCTGCAGATACAAGAAGTTATTTTGCAGAAAAGTTTCTTTAGCAGGACTTGTGCTTCCAAGGCTATTACCGGCACATAGACCCATGACATGTGTGCCAGTGCTGGGTTTCTGGTGAACTGGTCCTGTAAGATCAAGGGCTTTTATCTCCTTTGCTCTGGTAAGCTGTGGTGAAGTGCAAGCATGCACCCAGTATGTGCGAAGGAATACTTTGCAAATTAATATGTTAATGTAGTGCCAGATTTCCATCCCTTAACAGCAGGAGACTGGCGTTAGATTTATTTATAAACATCAGTGAGTGATTCTATTCATCTGGACAAGCTAAGATAAAACTGCCCCACACTGATAGTACTGGAAAGAGTCTGTGCCCCCTCTATCTCTGTCTTTGCCGTGCTCCCCCCAAATCCCCTTCCCTCTCACCCCCTCTGCCACTACATAAAGCACGACTCCGTTTCACAGTAATCATAAGCGAATTTCGAGCCAGCAGCCCCTCGCAGAGCCAGGCAGGGGTGCGGAGGGAGAAGCGGCACAGAGCCATGTGAGCGGGGCGCTGGAGGCTGCGGGGAGGGAAGATGTTCGCTGTGTCGCTCAAGTGCCGGCTCGGGGTGGTGAGACGGAGGAATAAAGGTACGGTGAGAGCGGAGCAGCTCCCTCCTGCCTGCGAGAGGGATGTGGAGGGGATTCACTTGAACGTTTACTTTACCTTAGCTGGGCAGCGGGAAAAAAAAGCTGCGTGGTCTGTGATTGATTTTCACCCTCGATATGCACTGGGGTGGGGTGGGGTGGGGGGGAGTAGGAGTATTTTACTTTCTTGCATGTCATTTGTTTTTTAGAGGTTAGATTTCATTTATTTGGTTTTTCTTCTCTCGTTGACTCTCTGGATTTTTATTCTTTCCATCTGCCGTGGTTATTATTGCAGTAAAGTAGATTTAGGTGTGTCTCTGAGTCTTCTAAGGTTTCCCTTCTCCCATGCCAGGAGCTTGTTACTTTGCAGGGAGAGACACTTGGGTGTTTGCCAGGCTCCACCAGACTGTTTGGGAATCCTGGTGTCTGTCCCTCCTCACCCTCCTTCTGGAAGGGAGTGGGTTGAAAGGATGAGAAACCTGGGAGAATAGCGGGGAGAAAATCCACTTTGAGAAGATTTGAGGAGCCATAATATTTTAAATACATCTCAGAGTCAGTTAATCTGAGACAGGACAGAGTTTCTATTCTCACAGTCTTGTAGCATTGCATGTGGTGAAAAGTCAAGTTTTTTTATGCCAGACTGTGATCCTGGGGTCCCTTGCACCGTTGAGTTGTGTGAGTGTTAGTCTCTGAACTTCCATGGCAGAGGTGGCTAAGGCTGCAGAGCTCCAGATCACAGCGTGCTTTGCAGCCGATGGTCAGTCCCGTTGCTGTTGCCTTTGATTTCTGAAAGTTTTGCATTTTAATGGGGCCGAGGGCCTTTGCTAACCACTGGGAGCTCTGCTCTCATGTGTGAGCCCTTACTGCCGGTGGCACTGCTGCAGCCGATCAAAGCCCTTTGGCGTAAAGGAAGAGGACCTGCATTTTTATAGGCACCTCTAAAGAACAACAGCTTTTAGGGGCTTGGTGTAACTTAGATGTTATTGATTTCAGGCTTCACTGAATGCATAAACTCAGCTATTAGCCTCACTTAAGGGGAGTAATGCTTCCTTGCTGATGCAGGGATTGGCGTGTTGATGCGCAGGAACTCTGTCAGGCCACCAGTGGGTTTGAAACTTTGGAAGCAAAGGGAAGGGTCTGGACATGATGAATATGTTTCTGATGTAGACTAGAACTTAAGTCTGGGCTGCAGTTCTTGCGCGAGACTTGCCTAGTAAATAAAAAAGGATTTGCTGAGATCAAGTTTGCAATTGTATGGGACAGACCTGAGTGCAGAGCCGAAGGGCTGCTACTCTTGACATGAGTTATTGGGGTGCTAAGAGAACTAGGGAGCATGTGGGTTGTGGTTGCCTTGCCCTGCTCTGCCCCTCCTTCCGGTGGGTGCAGGCAGTGCTGGGCACAGAGAGGCATCAGCAAGGTAGTCTCTGTGCTCTTTGCTGTGCACAAGGGCATGTTCTCCTGGGACTACTGTCTTGCTTGTCGGGGCTGAGCTTATTTCAGATGTATGAATTTGGCATTATTTGCTTTTGACAGTTTATGTTGACTCTTCTTTGTTTCCTCTCCTTCCTGGTTTGGAGGCTTCATGGGCTTCTCTGTGCACTGAAAGAAGTTTCATGTTCTCAAACAAACAGGATGGCATGGGTGGATTTCCACCTTCTAGAGTGATGCCCGAAAGTGCTTGGATCAAACACAGACCTGGGGTCATTTTAGTGGGGAGATGTCAGGGGAAGATTTGCTCCCCTGTTAGTTTTTCCAGTTCTTTTTCCATGGCATGCTTTTTTTCCTCAAGCATCCTAAAGGAATTGGCAATTGTGACAAGAGAGTTTTTTTCTTATGCAGTTTTCCAGAGAAGTTAGGAAAGACTGTTCTGACAGGAGGTGTGCAGCTGTGCCTGCAAAGCACTGTGAAAATACAGCCTGAGATTGTAATGAAGGTTAAAAAACTGTTATCCCTGTACCACCTGATAAAGTTTCAGTGACTTTGGCTGAAATATTTAGAATTTACTTAAATCACCTGCATTTCTTAGTGACAGATTTAAATGAGAGAGTTGCTAATCCGGTGCTAAATTGTACTGCTTTGATCAAGGATTAAACTGAGCTGGAATTGGCTTATGGGACAGGAGCTTTGAAATGAACAGCCTAAGAGAGGCGTTGTCTTCTCTGTTTTGGGACAACTGATGCTTAAAATACATTCCTAAAAGACTGAACAAAAATAAATGCCTAGGCATTGTTGATACCAGAATGAACCCACTCTGACTGGGCAGCAAACAAGGATGGGAGCTGGTATGAATGATGCTAATGAGTAATGAACTGTGCTGCATTTCCCATCTGTAAATGCTCAAAAACTAATGAGCTATCTGTTGCATCCTAGGAGATGGTCAGGCCTAGTAAAAACATTTGTTATTTAGCACTAAAAATCCCCACTACCTTTGTTTCAAAGAGACGAAGACATAGTGAAGGGGTCTGTGGAGGGATGTGTGACATTGGCTCAGGTATCTGTCTGTGCTCTGGTCCAGGCATTTAAGTGACCCTGTGTCCCAGAAGCATGTGCTCTGCCTGGCTCTGCAGCTGGATGCTTGCTAAGGGAGATACCCCTACTGCTTCAAGTTGATTGTAATTTCTTGTGTTCAAATCTCAGCTATGGTGGCTGCTAGTTGTTTTATGTAGTTTTAAGTTTAAACATCCTTATGGAAATGAGGATTGATCTCCTTATACTAGTGGCTACTCTCTGCTTCATAACAGATGCCTTCCCACAGGCTGGCACGTCTTAGGCAAGCCTTCCCCCAGCTCTCTGCTTTCTGCTGGATTTTCTTTTCCTTCCCTTGAACTCCAGCTGCTCCTCCCCAGGTAACCCACTCACTTCAGAGAGAAATTCTTGCTGGACCTTCTTGGATTCCTACTTTCCTTCTCTTACTGAGCCCTTGAGCTTTTCCTGGCATGGGGAACATTCACAGTTAATCCGGCAGGCACTCACTGGGCTGGCCAGGGCCAGGCAGCGCTTCCCTGCAGCTGGCTTTGGCCAACACCAGCTCATACAGCTGTAGGGCTCCTCACTCCTCTTCCAGATCCCTTGATCCTTCTCAGAAGGTGTTACTGAAAACCCCAAGGAACAAACAGTCATTTGTCCAATACAGCAATTAAACTTTCCTCAGTATTGGCAGGTTTTTACACTGGAAAAGCTCAACAACATTAGCAAATGCTGTGCGTGTCATGTAGCAAATGGCTGTTTCAAGGGTGGTTGCCCACCATGCTTGTGTTACTGCCATGCATCCTGCTGCTGCCACTTCTATACAGCTGAGTTCAGCAGAGCTCAAATTGGACTACTTGGAGAGTGATGGTTGGTGGTTGGCTTCCCTGCTATCCCCCATTACTGTATTTTATAAATAAGTAAAGAAAATGGTGGAGATTAACCAGATATGTTATTAACCACATACATGTGTTGGCCTGAAAGTAGTAAATGAGGCAATTTAAATGTGTCCTCTCTGATTCTTCTGCTTCCCAAAGCCTGTAGTCCAAGGGAGGGGATGCTTTGCCAAGAGCTGGTGAGACCAGGAGCTGCCCAAGCCACCAGCAGTGAACACCTGGACCTGGGTGTGGACCCCACTGCTGTGGCAGAAGATAAAACATAGTTACTTGGTGCTCAAGTTGAAAACATGTTTATTTTTGTTAACTCTAATTCCTCCCAGTATGTGATGAAGTTAGAGTAAGAGAAGTATTTTTGCTGTTCCTTTGCCAAAATTGTCATTTGGAACAGGCCAGGCATCAAAAGTTGTAAAAGAAAATATATGTTCTGCTTTCCTTTTACTTACCAATCTGTTTTTCAGCCTTTAGGCTTCACTAAGTCATGTTTACCAACCTTTTATTTTTTTTTTTTTTTTACTAGATCCTTCCTTTTATTTATTGGTTTTCCTCTTTTCTGTTTGAACTTGAACTGAGAAAACAAGCGAAGTAAAACCACTCTGAAAATCCCAGGAACAAACTAGAAGACTGTGTTCAGAAAAACTGAAATTGTATGAGACTTGCAGTAAAATTACTTTATTATTATTAGTTTATTATTATTAGTTTTAGCACAGCAGCTTTTATACTGAGATACAGATTTTCAAAGATGCCACATTTGTGCACGTAGGTGTCCTGACTTGTCCTTTAGGCAGAAGTTACTGTGTCCTGTTTGGTAGAGAAAGACGTTCGGTTTTATTTGCATGTTTTTGTTGTGAACAGTGTCATGGAAATCAATCCCAGGAATGGGGAACAGGCTCTCCTGCCACGCAGCCTTGTTTGCTGTGCAGCAGTATCGTGCTGTAAAGCATCCTGGCTGTGTTTCATAGCAGGGAGCATTTCTGTGGCTGGGTTTCTGTTACCAAAAGACTTACTTGCTGCAGAAAAACAAGAAAAGTTTTGAATCCCTTGCTGAGAAGGAAAAAAAAAAAAAAGAGAAGAAAAATGGATAAGCAGGTAAATGCGTTCAATCCTGTGGTGTGGTGCCAAGTCCAGGGCACTGCACAGCAAAGTGTTAAGAGTGAAAAGTCTTATGGAACATGTATTCCTGGAGGAGACAGTAGTGGTTGTTACTGCATTTATCCACCAGGCCTGGAGTGGTCAGTAAAACAAAGCAATTTTTATTTAGCAGATGGGCAACCATCACACTATTTCTCCCACATGCAGCCGTGGCGTGGAGTTTGAGCCCATGGTCTCAGAAACCCAGCACTGAGTGCAGTGCTATAGCCCTCACTTGGCCATCTTTTCTCTAGGGTGATGGTTGTCTCCTAGGATTTATCTTCACTCACATGTTTCATAGTGGAAGACATTGGAATTTGCTGCAGTGAATATTTATGGGGTTGTTCCCTCTGCAGCAATGAAAGCCAGGTAGTGGTGAACAGAGGAAAGCTCCCTAAGCCCAAACCACTGAGCTGGCAATGGCTGTGATTCCTCTTTTATAAGCATAGCTACGCTTCAGTCCTTTCTAGATCTCATTAATAACTCATGATTTGGCATATTTTATTTATGTCTCCTATTGAAGCCTATTTTTCAGCCTGATGCCATAGCATCCCAGGTAACTGTCACCTGCTCTGAGCACTGTACAGCTCCTTCGGCCCCCACTCATCCCTCATCTTCATTCAGGCTTCAGTGGCAGAGAGGATATTCGTCTCTTAGGTGGGTAATTGAATGAAGAAGGGCAGCCCAGAGGCAGGTGATATATTGACAAATCCTTGCAGGGAAGCTGGTGTGCAAGACAACATATCCAAGGTGGCATTAACCCTTTCAGCTGGAAAGGTACAGCATGTGCTGCTATCCTGTGGGCTAATCCTTCCCAAATCCCACGTGTGCTTTGGTTGCAACAGGAATGAAAGCCCACCCTGCCCTGCTGTGAATACATGAAACAAGTGCAGTCATGCTGGCACGTGCAACAGGCATGATGTCCTTTTGCTGCAATGGACAGTGAGTCCTGGGCTGTTTCTGGAGTGGTTTGGAAAGTTTGGGCTTTCACAAGGAGTGAATTCCTTGTGCTTCTTGTGTACACCAATGCATCCTTTCTGTTTCGCATACAAAACCATGTGGGGTTTTTCATGTGTTATTAAAGCTACAAACAGAGGTCAGAGACTCTTCATCCAATACCTTCCATTTATGTTATTGCAATTAACAATCTGTGTGTGCTGGGGGTTTTAATGGGAGTTTATTGTCTCTGTAGCAACTATGCCAGCTGTCCCAGTTGAGACTCTCAGGAAAAGCCCAGGATGGCGAGAGCAGGCGCTGGGGCACATCAGAGCTAATGCACCCTGGCAGAACTGGAGAGGGCCCCAGGATGGGAACAGTGAGGGGACAGTGTGGGTCAGCATTAGAGTGGTGCTGGCAGAGCCATAGCAAATTGAAAAATTAGATTTTTTTAGACTGACCCGATTCCTCTTTGCATGGTGGGGATAGGGTTTACCAAGAGGTGGCTAAGGGTGTAGATAAGTGTTTCCAGCCTTCAGGTCTCTCATAACTCATCTCCAGGCACAAATTCCCTCTGTCCTTGGGTTGTTTTTTTTCAAGTGATCCTGGATTGTGCACAATTGGCAGCCTTGCAAATTAAAGGCAGAACTTGACAGGGGGACAAGGAGGGCATAGAGGCCACGCTGATACCATTGGGACCATTTGCCACGTCTCCCGTTGATGGGTTCCCTGTGAAGAGATGCAGTGCTGCAGCAGTGGGCAGCCTGGATGGTGGAATCAAAGCCTTCAAAGCAATCTTGAGGAGTAATGTTAATAGTACCTAGTGTAGCCTGGTCATAAATTTGTTCTTATGCTCCTCTTTTGCTGACTTAGAAATGTGAATGGGGTCTGGCATGTGGGAAGTCATTTGCTGCTGTATTGCTGGGAGGTCTTGAAAGGTGTAGATCCTGTTATTGATCAAGGTTTGTTTAAGCAGATGGGCCTTGAACAACACCCTCTGCCTCATGTGTCCCTGGAACAAGGGCATGTCATGGTGATGCATGAGCAGCCCCTGAGGCTGGGAAGTGCTGCTGATTTGCATCTCTGGCTTGCAAACTCGGCCAGACATTTTTGGAGAATGAAGAAAATTTTCCTTGACTCAGATGGCATTTAATCGGCTTTATCATATAGGGAAGAGTCAGACCTTGAATTTGGGAAACTGTAGAAGGTCCGTGATGTCACTACTGGCCAATGTGCAGACTGTGGGAAAGAAATGCAAATTTAGATGATTGTGCAGTTTGACAATTGCCATTTAACTATTTTTAAAATAAAACCTTGTTTGCTGAAGCTTGTGAGTTAGAGTGAGCTCAGGGCCAATATAAACAATATTTTAGAAAACATTATTTTGGAATTAGCATCTTTCTGCTTATAAGGTATGTCTGAAGTTTCTCTGTTTCCATTGTATACACGTCACCAGAGAGGGTTTGGATGTTAAAACTGTGCATCTAAAGGAAGTTGTTTTGCCTTTTTAGTAATTGAGATATTTTCCTCCTGACTCCATTCCTTGCATACATCAGTGAGGGATTTTTGCCTACAACTTCTAAGTCAGTGAATAACACAAAGCAGCCTGGAAGCTAGCATTTAAAACTGGTGAGGAAATACCTTGATCTCATATTCCCCTTTGCCTGTAGAGCTTTTTATCTGTAGCAAGGTTCCCTCTTGTACAGGCATCTGACTTTGCATACTCACAAGGATGTGCCAAATCACACTTTTTCATTTATTTTGGAACTGACAGGGGATCTGCAGCAGGTCTGTCTGGAGGCCAATCTTCTCCTGTGCCCCAGGGCCATGTCAAGGAAATTCATAAGGTTTTTAACTCCGTTAGCTTTTCCATTGCTCTGCTCTCTCAGTGTATCAGGAAGTTCTTTTGTTTTAATCGTGAAAATCCACTCAAATATGATAGAACTGAAAGTCTAAAATCACCCCATGGGCACCCTTGGTAAATTTTGTATGATGCTGTTCTCCCTCCTTGTCTTAAAATTCAGGGCTCCCACCAGGCTGTTCTGTGCCTCCAGTGTAACATCTGAAGCAACTAGACAACATTGTATCTCCACATCAGTAAAAATGAATTGTTTTCCTTAATGTCTTTCTGCTATATTCACCTAAAGAAATATTAAAAAAAAATAAAAAATTAAAAAAATTAGGTGCTAGAAAGGCTTAGGTTAATCTAAAGACTGATGTTACTAGTACACGATGTTTCATATTCTTGTTGGCAGATCTAGGCTTTCTATCCTGTCGCAGTGTGAATACCTGGTAAGAAACTAGGTTTTCATTTCATACCTTGATGGAATTGCTTTGAATGCTTACGGATAAAATGAAATGGCTTTATTAACTAACAAAATATTTTAACAGTGTATTGCAGAAGAGTAAGAGGAGAAAAATAATGTGATGTGAGGTTTCAGTGTTCCAGTTCTGGTGGAGTCCTGAGATGGTAACAAGATTATCTGTTAGCAAGGTATAAAGATCTGTATTTTAGTTTTGATGATCTGACCAGAAATATATTTTTTGATGAGTTACAGATACAAACAGAAAGCTAAAAAACACGGGCTCTTGCTGTAGGCTAAAACTAGGGTCACTTTTCAATTAGTTCCAACAAACCTGGTGGTCACCACCTGCTCTCCTAATGCAACAGTTGGTTAATAACAAGATGTGCTTCTCTAGCTTTCCACTCCCTCCCTGGTATGTTATGCTGGCTCATTTATCTTGAGTAAAAGGAGTGATCTGTCTCCTTGCAGAGCGTGTTGAGGTGGGATCTGGACAGGATCCCTCCACTCACTTTGGTCTCTGTTGTATGAGTTATTTGCATTCCACTTTACTCAGGGGAGGGGAAATAGCACCATGTACCTCATCCTTGGGTCTAAGTCCTTGGGGGGGAAATTGGACTGTTTTAATAAACTTTATAAAACCTTTTGTCTAAATGTGCTGTGTTGTGCGTTTGAGGCTCAGCAGATCCAGTGTGCTGGAGTTAGAGTTGTGTCCTTGCCCAGGCTGGCAGCCCAGTGCTGAACTTTTCTCCTCTTTCTCCTTTCACTTGGATCCTGAGGGTTATTGTAACCCAGTT
The DNA here is from genome assembly GCA_025331215.1 of Actenoides lindsayi. Lineage (NCBI taxonomy): Eukaryota > Metazoa > Chordata > Aves > Coraciiformes > Alcedinidae > Actenoides > Actenoides lindsayi. The sequence continues at coordinate 14,964 of WTSP01009451.1, read as the reverse complement.
TTTTTCTGAGTGATTTCCTTTTCTCTCTCTCTTTTGCTCTTTTTGCTTTAGGAAGTATAGCCGGATTAATTGCACAAAGCCATGGAAATCAACAGCAGCGCGTACGTAATTCAGGGCTAGATAAGTGATAGTGGGAGGGTGCAGGGGAAAGGTTTTGCTCCTTACAGAATCGCCACATGATTCATCAATCCTGAAGACATCTGTCTGCATCTCCTTTTTTACAATCTATTTCAGGAAACACAAAACCAAAAGGAAATTAACTGCCTTTTCAAATAAATGGTCTATCTTCACAACCAATATGTCCAGTCTCATCCGAGTGCACTGGACCGCAGAGGAACAGTCAAGAGATAATGTTTTCTCCTCATACACACTCATTTTTCCACTGAGAGAACATGCCTGAGCAGAAAACAAATGCTTTGGACTTTTGTCCAGAGTCTTGCGGTGGATTGCTTCATACTATTGCTATTGCAGTGACTGTGCTGCCTTGGATAGATCAGCATCCATTTCACTGGGGCCAAACACTATATTAAATAGTAAAAGTGATTAAAAATCAACACTCGCTGAGATATCTGAGACATACTTTTCACCAAGGTACCTCAGCCTAAACATGAAGTTATTAGAGACTTGGCTTTTCCTATAAGAAGATGTAGCCTTTTCTCCGCTGATTGGTATGTAACCATGAGGAAGTATCATCCTTTTTCAGGCAAAGGGCTTCACATATAACTTTGGGGTTTTTTTTCCCCTCTCTGTTTGCTTGTATCTTGCTTTGCTTAAAATATGTTTGCATATCTCTTAAAAGTTTGGAGAAATTAGGAATGTCACTGATACATTCAGCAGTGAGAAGGCAGAGTCTTTCTCCCCATCCAATTTCTTCCAAGGTCTGTTGCAACCCACGAGTGGTCCAAGAAATGGAAGTAGTCAGGAGGTTTTTAGTTAAAAGGGAGAGTCAGAACCCAGAGATCCACAGGGTCTATAGAGTTTTGATGTACCTGCCATTGGAAACTCATTCCTGAGTCCAGGATGAGCTTTCTAACCACAGTCAGACTAAAGAGAAAGAGACATTTCCCTGAGAAATTAGCAATAACTGAGTGGTCAGGACATTCACATGAGCAGAGAGATCCCAGCTCACATCACTGATGTGCATGATTTGGATTGGGAGTTGAATTGGCATCTCAGGTTATTTTAGGTTATCAGCTATGATATGTACAGCCTCTGTATCATCACAGAAAAAGAAAAAGAGTTTTTACAAGACAAAAAAAATACTTCCCCACTCATATCTACTGCCAGTGCAACAAGAAATACACATAGAGATAGGAATCCAATAACACAGGTCTCTCTTCCTGAAGTAATTCTTCTTCTGCCTCTAAGTGAGGGCTCCAAGGCTAAGCATCAGATTATCCAGTATCTGTTCAGTGATCTCAGCTGAAAAATAAAATAGTGGTCAGTTAGTTTGCTTACCAGCCTCTGTCCCCATATATTAGCAACACCTGTGCTCTCGTATCCTAGAGAAACTGGCAAAATCTTCCCTCTGACAAAATCATCCTAGATTGGTAAAGCAGGAAGAAATAACTCCATTATGTTTCTATGATACATAGCTGAACATTTGTAAAAATGAGAAGTTTTCAGAAAGCCAGGAATATAAATAGTAGTAATACTGTGTCTGTGTTCCTCCCATAAAGCAAGCATTGCTTCCGTGAGCAGTTCATTCCTTATTCATTTTCTTTCTTGGAATGTATTCTCCTGTTTTGTGATGAGCTCCTTTCCTGCCCTGAAAAGAGCTATTGCTTACAGTTTTGTCTTCAAGCAATGATCATCATAATAGATATTGAAATGACTCAAGAAATTCAGGTACTAGAGCACCCACATTTATGCATTCCTTTCTGGGAATAAAACCTGAAGAAATAGAGAGGGGGATAAAACAGAGTGATTTGAACAACAAAAAACAATTCAGACACCCCTCACAGGGCAAATTAAAATGGTTGTAAGGTTTCTGATATGTTTTTCTTGGAAAAAAGTCAAGAACTGAGCTTTTGTTGAGTAAGTTCAGGCTTTGCGTGTCTGTCGAGCCAAGGTATTATCATCTGGCACAGTGTAGTAGGTTGGATTCAGTTTGCAAACAGCACAGGAGATGTGTTGGTGGTTAAAGCCTCAGTGTCCAAGTCCACCCTGATTTTGGGAACTTCAGGGTGTGAAGTAAACTGCATAGAGCCCCAGACCCTGCAGCATATCCATATTACTGCTGGTAAATGCAGACTTGGGCTGCAGTCCTGTGCTCGTGCTCCCTGTACTGCATAGGGACATGCCTAATGAGAGAAGAAGAGCTTGGTCCCTTTCCCACTTGTAGGTGTCAGATGATATTCATTCCTTGGGCTGAACTTTATTAGCCCTTAAAAGCTCTTGGGGGTACCTGTGAAGAGACCTGGAGACGTTACTGGTGGAAAACAGAAGTCTGTTGCTATGTGTGTTTAGATGTCATGTTGCATAGTCCAGCTTCATGCAGGGTAGATGAGTTGCGGAGCTGCTTTTTGGGAAGAGTGTACGCTCATGTGTCTATGTGTGGAGGCAGGAGCCAGGTGCCCTGGAGCACTTGGATCCAAGAAGATTGAGATGAACAAAACTCAGCAGGTGGATGGGGACACAAAGTCATCAGGTGGCTGGTGTGAACTTGTGTCATGGTACTGAATTCAGGCAGCTGACTGTCTTGGCCTGGGATTTCCTCCAAGACCTATTTTGTTTAGGATCTTCCTTGCAAACCCTGTATTGGGCACCCATAATTTGGCTTGGGCCTTTTGAAGCCTTAAAATATTGAGTTGCATCCAAGTAAGGTTACCCATAAAGTGCTGCATATTCCCCAAAGGGAGCTGTGAAATCCTATCAAAGCTGAAGGTCTCCAGAGGTGGCCTTGGATCATAGGAAGAAGTTTATTCGTGCATGTCCCACTTATGCGTAGGTCAGAGCCTGGATCCTTTGTTGTCTTTCTATGCTGAGTGTCTCCCCACCACTGCCATAAGGAATGCTGTAAGAAATGTGGTGCCTGGCTGGAGACCAATCTGACCACTGGGTTGGCATGATGGAACAAGTGGGACAATGTCCATCACTGGCTTTAGCCATGCTTTTGAGATACTGGAGTTACCAATGCTGGGTTGCCAGAACCTTGCCACACTCTCAGAATATTTGCCAAAAAAACCTGTTGTCTGCCACTTTTGCTATAGCTTGGGGTAACAGGATATTTTCATTTTCCAACAGTTGCACCACTTTTTTCCCCCTGTACATAAGCATCAAATGCTGTTTGCTGAATATTTTACTTGTTCTTATTTGGACTGAAGGTTTCTGTTACCACTGGCCCTTGGGGGACCAATTTAGCTGCACTGAACCAGTTTTGGTGTTCAATTCCTTCTTTTCAAAGAGCTGCATTTCCACATCAGTTGAACCCTTCATATGCTGGCATCTTCCACACTTCCAGCTCAATGAATGTTTAAAAAAAATATTTCTTCCTCTTGTCTATGCTCACACATACATATGCCTCTGCTGTCTAAATGGTGGGGGCACATGAAAGTCATGCTGAGAAGTGGGGGAGATTTTAATGTAAATGATGTACCGCAAGGGACACAACCTCATTCTGGCTGACTGAGGTTTTCTGCGCAGAAATTGAAGATATTCAGCCCATGTATCATTAAAGTGTTGCAGCAAAGCCCCTCCTAGCCAGCCAGTGCCTGAGTAAATTCTGAATTGCTGTGTCTCAGCTCTTGGCTCCAACACGTGCTATGATACAGTCTTTTGCAATGGTGAACACATCCTACAGCATCCCATTGTTTGCAGGATTCTTGTCTCAAGCAAACGTTCACCCTGTTGTTGTCTTGTGGCTTTCATCCCTTGATGGGGAAGCCTGCAAAATTCACTTCATTCTCTTCCAGTCTTAAGGAGAGATGCATGCAGAGGATGTAATTTCCTAGTTTTGGTACTATGAAATAATTACTGGAGATTGGAAATGCATTAAGTGTGAGCGTTGTTTTAGGTTATGACTTTCCTTAATTTCACCGAAGTTTGTTATGTTGATGTCATGGTGGAGGAGGGAGGGCTTTTTGTTTTGCTACAGGGAATTTTCAGAAGCATCATTGTGACTTCAGTACATGGGTCTTTTCATGAAGCAGGTGCCCCGGAATCACGCAGATGCTTCAGAAAAGCCCATCTCACTGGCTTATTTGAATCATCTTCCTTCCTGTAGCTAATGGCACAATGGTGTCCAAATGGTCTTTTTCGGCCTAACTGGAACAACCTTTTCTCACTGTAAGATGGAAGAAGCCTGATGAAAATAGAGCAAGGGACTGTCATGTTAGTACCTAAGATCTTCATCACAGGCAGGTGTAACACGACATTTGCACTGCATTGTCTGAGTCAGAGGTGTGTGGTTTAACACTGGTACTGTGTAACTTGTATTATACTAGTTGTGTGTTAGTATTAATAGTATATCATAGCCCTGTAGTCTCTTGTAGTCCAGGAGAGGCACTAGGCATGTTCATGTATTTCCCTTCCCATTTTGTGCATAGGCTGCTATCCCTGCCAGCTCCTGTTTACTGGGTGCTGCTGCTGAATTCTGCATAGTCAGACTCTGCTATTTAGGGATGGCACCAGAGCAACATTATTTGTTTGCCTTTTCCCATTCCATATGCATGTCCCCTTCCCTTAAAGTCGTATAAGAACAGGGTGACACATGCAGAAGACCCCTGCCTGCACACTTGGGCTTCAATGACCACCAAAAGCCCAGGACACCTTTCTCTCTCAGTCTTTCCCCATGCAAAACACAGATCTGAACCGCTTCCATGCTTGGTGGCAAAGGAGATGTCAAGCTGATCCCCCAGCACAGGCCCAAGTCAACAAGGGCTGGGATCTATGTATTTATTTGCAGCATATCCTCTCGGCTCTGGTAGTCAAGTTATTAAAATGAGGCTTGTCAGCACACCAAAGAGGGTTGGAGGGGGTTTGCATCTTTCATGCGGTTTGATCCTGCTCAGCTTGTTAACACTCAGTTGCTTTTGTGATTAATTATTTAGTCTTCTCCCTCGGTAGTGGGGTATAATAGCAAAACCTCCATTTCTGCTGAGATTTACAGTTCTTTGCTTTCCCCTGCAAGCTCTTCATGCCACCTCGAAGCACAGAGCAAGGAGGTCTGGGCTGCGGCGCTTAAAGAGCCCATCAGTTGCCCGAGCTGCTGTTTCCCCGTGGCACAGCTACGGCAACTGGGCAGAGACCGGGGCTCTGCCTGTGGGCAGCTGTCAGTACCCACTTGAGCATGGACCAAAGTCAGCGGGGAGAGCTGTCCTGGAGTGCCCCATCCCTCCAAACACAGCCTCTCACTCCAGTGGGTACGTACATGAAGCCGAGACATTAGACGGGGCTGGCATTGACTCCAGGTGCAGTCAGACACAAGATTTGCAAATTGGAGGCAAACTTGTCAGTAGAGAGACTTTATTTGGGGAGTCAGGCTTGGCAGTCCTCTTCCCTTTCTCTTTCGGATGCCTTTTGAATAGCTTTCAGTTCAAGTTTTTGTAATCACTCGAGCCTATCTTCTTCAGCTGTTTGCTTTGGAGAGCGTTGCTTGTTTTCTTGATTTGCTCTCTAAGGCCACATGTGCAAACAAGTTCGCCAGTTCTCTGCACGCTGTGCTCAGGCACCTGCTTGCACATCGCAGGTGCTTGTGCCCATGTTGGGGTGGGTGTGGGGTGCCCCCTGAGTCTGCTGCTGTGGTTAGGTGCTGGTGTGTGTTCACACACTGCATCTGTGTGGATGGGCGTAGGGTGAATTTATGCCCAGTGGGTGTTATAACGGGGATTATGTTTTGAAATGGGTGAGCTGAATGCTTGCAACATCTGAACTGTTGCTGGTCCTCTGGGACTGCAGGACCCGTGGGCCACATGCAACCGGTGACCCAGGGAAGGCTTACAAGTCCTCCCGGCTCTGGAAGGCACCTTCTTCCCTCCCCGAGCTTCCTTGGCTGTGCTTCCTGCTAGAAGCCCCAACTGCTGGATAAGGCGAGGCCTGAGGTCTGAATAATTAGCAAGGAATTAGCCGTTTTCTTTATGACATGGTCTCCTGAGTTCCTCTGATGTTTGTACCCTTATCCTTTCATCTTGAGCTCCTGTGGCATGGGACATGTAGGAGGCTCTGCTGAGGGATGGGCAGGCACATCCCAGTGCAGTAGGGTCTGGAGATGGTGTTCGTGCCCCAACCCTACAGATGTGACTCAGAGGATGTAAGTCTGTCCTTTTCCCTGCTGCAAACTCCCTGTCTGCTGATGGATGAGCCACCCTTCCTTCACGTCCATAAAACAGTGAAGTGCTAACTCCTCTCCACACCAAAAGTGTTGGAAAAGCTGATTACTTTGTGCACAGGAAGCTGATGAGGCATTAGCCTGGTTTTTTTTATGTTTTATTGGGGTCTATAAATTAAATGGCAACTAATGATGAGGAAAGGAGAGAGGGTGAGCAATTATTTGTCGGGAAGACATCATGACTGATGGTTTTGTTACGTGTTAATTGAAAAAGCATTGGAAGTTTTAGCAAAGTAACACCCAAAGGCAGCTGGTGCTGAGTGTATAAAGCAGACTACAACAGGCTGCTTCATTCGCTGTTTAGGAAGCTCAGTAGTAACCAAAAGGTGTAAATCAAATATATCTTTAAGTCTTTGAACCAAAAAACAAAGCCACAAAGCCCCAGTTCTCTGAACGTCCACATGTCTTTGCTTTTTAAAGCTCAGGCCCCTGCCTCAGACCAATTTATTGTCTCCAAATGTTGTCTGTGCTGCTGTTTCCCCATAGATTATAATTTTTGAATGGTTCATCCCTGCCAGATCCATTGAGGATGTTTTGCTTGACCTCCCAGAGCTGTACTATGGTGTAAACACGTGCAAAATATTCTTTGGGGTTTCCTGTGCAGAAGGGGAGTTGAGAGGCATGTGTGCTCGTGGCCTCTGCCCACACACCCTCACCACAAAACTTTCAACACGTAGACCCAAGAGCTTGGACACCTCCCGGATGGGCGTAATGGGTCCCTGTGAGCATCGGCTGCCCACCACAGCGGGTATAACGTCACCGCTGTGGTACAGAGTTGCCACCGAGGCCCTCCCCAGCCCCAAGGCCAGATCCAGTTTGCGGGAGTGAGCCGTTAATTGCACATAAATTACCCACTTGGGTCAGAGATGCTGAGGGTAATATCTAAGGTGGTAAGAACCCAGCAAGGAGGGTGGACTTGCTACCCTGGCAATTAGATCATAGTAAAAATAAAATTTGAGCCCAAAATGCCCTTTTTCAAACTCAACCAATTCTTGAAATTAGTTTGGGTCACATCATAAGTGTAGATTTTTCACAGCAAAAGAGCATTTTAAGACTCCAGTATCATAACCATTGAGACGTATTGGTCATGTTATTTATTAATAGTTACTATTTCAATGGGATAAAGCTTCACTTTACACTGTTGCTTAGTCTAGTTAAGGCTTCTGGAACTATTGATCTTGCAGGGAAACTTATATAGATTGTAACTTGTGGGATTCAGACTGTCTATGTGAATATGTTAACCTTCTCATTTTTCAGGAAATCAGCAAAAAAAGATAATTCTGTAATAAAATAGTATATGAAGTAAGGAAGGTTAAAATACACCCAGGAGACAATTCAAGGAAACTG
>WTSP01009447.1:21909-66697 GCA_025331215.1 Actenoides lindsayi | reverse complement strand
GAGGTTAACCCCTTTCCCCCCCAGCACCTCTCCCGGTCTAACCCAAAAAGGCCTTTAAAAATACCTTTCTGCAAAACCCCTCCCCCCCCCCGGCCCCCCCCCCCCCCCTTTTTTTTTTTTTTCCAGCTCAGGCTGACTTGTAGCACATGATGGGCAGAATTCCTCACATCTGAACTGGAAATGCAACTTGGAATAATGGAAAGACATCTGGGATCGTCACCGGACTTTGAAGCAGGCTGTAATGTGTAGCCTTCCATATTTATAGCATTTCAGATATTGATAAAGCCTTTGCATGCAGTCCTGGGAGATATACAGTGATACTTTGGTAATCTGAAAAGGGCTGCTGATCGTCAAAGTCTGTGGCTGAGTCTGTAATTATATGGCATATGGGCTTTAGTGATGACTGCCTCAAGTGATAATGGCTTGAGGAGCTCCTGGTCTTCCCTCATAGACCCACACTCATTTCCTTTCCCATAGCATAATTTACTCTTCCCTCATTTGTCCTATTTAAGTGCTCCCCCCATCCCTTTTTGATGATGACTTTTAACAGCAGTTATTTGAACAGTATAATTTACAGCAAGTCATAGAAGTAGCTGTATGTACAAAGCTGAGGACGTGGCAAATTACAGCAAGAGAGCAGGAACAAAAGGCTGGAGGGAGCAGAGGGGAAAGTTCTTAAATTCACATTGCAGCACTACACTGTTAGCCTGAATTTCCTCCCTGCTTTTTCTCCTCTCTCCCTCTAGAAATAGAAGGTTAGGTCATTAGAGAATTCAATTGGTTCCAGATGGACCCTTAACCCAGCTCTTCTAATAAAAACATTTTCCTGTTAAACAACCTGTGTCATATGGAATAGATGAAATTCATCTTTAGTATACTGCCACTGAAGCCTGGAAAGACAAACCTGAAGCATGAGTATCTGCATCTCAAATTTAAAAGGGTAATGCAACAATGATTTATCTCACAATTAGGCAGTGGCAATTAAAAAAGTAATACTGTAGCAGACATACAGTACAAGCTTCTAAGAAAAGTTGTAAAAAATTATAGCTGTTTTTTTTAAAGACAGCATTCCAGTTGTGTGATTTCTATCAAATTCTTCAGAAAAATAAAAGCATAACACTTGTCAGTACGACTACTAAATCATCTCTTTCATGGGTTACTGCCATTGTTAACAAATTTGGGTTTATTTTACTTCTGTTTTTAATATATAAATCAGAAAGCCAGTGTTGCTTGTATAGAAATCAGTGAGAATAATCTCCAAGTCTCTTCATCAGACCATGGTCAATCCATTTTGCACATTAGAACAAAACCTTTACTATTTAGGTTAACATTTAAAGTACTTGGAAAATAAGAATAGACTGTGGTTTTGCATTTGATAGCAAGTTGCTTAAGTAACTCCCATCCTCCTTCCTCCCAGCCTTCGTTCTGCCCCATGTGCCAACCAGTGTTTTGGCTGGCACAGACATTTGTGTTGCCATGTAGTCAGCATATATTTTATCTTTTACCAGCTGGATCTATTCCTTGATCAAGTTCACTGTACTGCTGTGCAAACAGTTGTGGCAGCAAGCGCAAAAGCTGGGAACAACTCACCAGGAGGGGGGATAGATGCCCGAGCTGCTTAAGCTATGACTTCTAGCGAATAAATGCTCTCAGTACCACAGCCTATGTAGCCTGTCTGTCTATCCTGGGTCCTTAGAGAGCTTCTATTTTGTTCCAATTGCTTTCAAATATATTTATTCACACATCACCTTTGCAAGAAGTGCTGCAATTCCCAATTTACAGCTATGGCACTGAACTGCAGCAACGTTTTCAAAGATATATTTCAGAGAGACTTAAATTCTGAGTGCCTACAATGCTTTGAAAATGAGCTTTTAATTGACCTAGATGCTTTCAAGACTATTTGCTCCATAAAGCTATAAAAAGGGGTTCTAGGCTAGCATCCTAACCAGCAAGCTGTCCTAGCACTCTTGCTCTGTGCATTTCCTTCCATTTTACCACCAGAGCTGGCTGTGATATAATTTATTACAATCATGAAACTGATGCATTCTGAAGTCAGCAGATTTACCTTAAAATAACACAGTGCCTCAGTGAAAACCATTACATGTTCACAGTGGAATCTGTCTGGGCGAATGAAAAAAAACAACCAAAAAAAAGCTACTTGCCTCAGATTACACACACACGCACACACACACACACTCTCTGTTTGATGCAGTTACTAGTTGAAATAAGGAAAAAAAATTGAGTGGTTTTATACATTCTAGAAATTAAAACTTCCAGAGTCAGAGTTAGTGGATTTTCCCCTCCATGCTTCTGGAGGGAGCTGCACTCAGAGCAGTTCATCGTCTATTTGATCTTTCAGCATGTTGCTTTGAGAAAAGAGAGTAGCTTTTGCAGTGCAGTTAAAAGCATTTGTGTGGTGTCTCAGTCTATATAAGCAGTCTGCATTGTTTGCTATATACTAGCAGAGGTTTGAAAGTAAAAGAAAAATTCGCTCCTCCACCTTTTTCTTTCTAACAGCTCTTCGCATCAGAAGACTGCTGTGTTGCCAGACCATCAGAAGGCTGAAGAAACTCCAAACTTAACTGGCCTTCGGTCAGATCAGTGTCACACATACATAGCTAGCTGCTGCCTTGTACAAACACAACTTACTTTTACCAAACAATGTTTTTCTAGGGAAGTTTCTTAGCCTTGAGATGGGACCTCCCTACATCCCTGAATTCCTCTTTAGAGGACATAAAAACATTTTGGATCCTGAGTTATATGGAAATGCAGAGAAAGGGAAAACCAGGGGAACTGACAAAATGAAGACGGGGCATTTGCACAAAGGGCTACCGTATCTAATGCAGAACTGAACAAGCTCCCCACCACCTCTCTTTCTGTGCTTTTGCTTCTGCAAGTAACGCTGCTTCTGCAGCACTGCTCGTGATCCTTCCTCCTGTATGTACCACTAGGCCTTTCAAACTGGAAGGGGCAGTAGCAGGATGCAAGGCATTTACCAGGGTAACTGCTGCTCTTCTCAGTGGAACTACAAGGAAGAGAATCACGTCAGCATCCCCCTGCTGCTGTCTGAGGTGCTACGAGACGCGCTGCCTCTAGCAGCGCTGGATTATACGTACAGCTGTATGGATAGTTGGAGAAGTTACCATGACATCAAATCACCCCCTCCCTCCATTTCACAACATGGCATTTACATCTCCCTTCGAGGTGAAAACAGATGAAGCAACGAATACAGCATGAAATAAGGCCGGACCTACCCCTGCTCCACCTGGAGCTTGGCCATGGCTTCGCCGGAGCAGGGACCAGCCTTGTGCCTGCACCGAGATCAATATAACTTGGAACAGAAACAAAAGAGTATGTGTTGACTCTTGGCCGCTACACACACCTTACAGTTGAAGTCCGGCCAGTGAAACTCCCAAAGCAGTAATGCTGTTTAAGACGTTCAGCTGCTAAATGAGGTGTGGGCAGAAGATTTTGCTGAATTTCTGAGAAGGATAAAATATTTGCTAAAAACTACTGTCGTCTAAATTCTGCTGCTGTTTCACCTCACAAGCATTAGGTCTCTAAAAGCCGACTGCACATTTAGACTCTACGTTAAAACTCCCATAAATAACATAGCGACTGCAAGTGTCAAGTTAATATTACAAACAGGGGCCGTGGGGTGCATACCAAGTAGTGACGTTCTCCATTTACCTAACAAAACACCGGTGGGTTTCACCCCGGGGAAATTCTCCCCGCTCGTTTCGGAGGGGAGCGGGGGAAGAGTCTCTCCACAGCCCGGGCCGCCCCTCAACAGCCGGCTGCCCGTCGAGACGGCCGCGGGTCTGGTCGCCGGGGCCCGCGGCAGCAACGCAGCTCTGGGCCTGCCCGCGCTGCCACGCTCCGACCGAGAGCGGGGCCCGGCATGCTGACAGACTCCATTAGCGTTAATGCCGCTCTCTTATCTGCCGGTGGCCGGCCGGTGACGGCCGCCTGCCACCGCCGCCAAGGCCGACACCGCCAATCGGCTCCGGCTCGGCAAGGTCACCGCGCTGGCCCTGCTCGGGATTGGCTCCGGCGCCGCGGCGTGTTATTACTGTCTGATTTGATCGGAGGCAGGGGGTGGTCTCCAATCAAACAGAGAAAAGGTCCTGGAGAAGGTAATTAAATCCTGTCAGAGGCAATTATCGGTTCCAGGGCCATGACTCTGGCACTGAATGCAGATGATCTGAAGCTCTATTCTTGTAGAAATTCAAGAGGGCTTCTGGCACGGATCAGTTAGGCATAAAGGAAACAGCAGGCTTTTTGCAAACAATGCGGCGACGTATTTTGAAGCTTTTTGCACATCTTTTTTCCTCCCTGTTCTCAGAGTTTGGTTACCGCTGATCAAAAATATTTCCTTCTCCCCACATTCTCATTAATTTAATAGATAAGATTTACTTACGTATTATACACATAATGACAAGCTACATAAGAGAAATTCTGTTCTGAAACGCTGCCCGCTTAAAACGTCTTTCATCAAAACAAAACCGCTTTAGACAATAGAAACATATCAAATTATTGATGTTTTACTGGAAAAAACGAAAGCATCAGAATTGGATTATGTATCCAGAATGGCAACGTCTCGTCTCTAAACCCTATGGATGCCAAAAGGGAATAAATGAATTATTTCCTCCTACCACAGGATAATGATGCCAACAGAAGTGTATCAGAAGTGCCCTGACATGTTGAAAAAGGCAAGTGTTTCACTGATACAAACAACACGCTGTTTACATTTAGTTCTACAAAACCCAAAACACTATTTACTATATTATTATTTTCCTCTGACATGACAAACCAATCTGAGAAAAACCTTATTTCTTTACCAGATATTAACAAAACAAACAAACAATAAACAAACAAAAAACCACACACACAAAAAAAAAAGTCTCACAGTCCTCCTTTAACAAAACCATTTTCCTGATTTTACATAAACCCTTTTTTCCCCCAAGCATGCATCAATTTATTATTCCAGAGCCAGATTACAAGCTCAGTTGTGCCACAGTAAACCAGGATTGACACCATTACAGTAAGTGGAACTAGTTGAGCTTTTACAAAGAGCAGAAGCTGGGCCAGGCATAGGGAGTGGAAGAGAAAAAAAAGAGCTGGGGTGTGTGAAAGGCCATGTGGGGAAACACTTCCAGACTAACTGCAACTGTAGGTCTTCCTGAACGAGCTTTGTTCACCGGTAACACATTGCATTCCAAATTAGTTTTAATTGTCTCAAAACATCACACATTCAATACAAAATACATTTTTACTAATTCCTTCCATTCACTGAGTTTTGATTTTCTGAACTGACTTTGTAAACTGCTGTTTAAATATAAATACTGCTGCTGCTGAAACATTTCACACAGTATTAGTATAAATTCTGTTAATTCTGTGAGGGCAGTGGGTTTTTGTCTGGTTGGTTCCCTACATCCTCCCCCCTAGCCCCGCAGAGGCCATGTACTTGCATAGCATCATTTCATTTCATATGAATGGACACCTGGAGAGAGGAGATTATAGCTGCAGTTTCACATTTCCTCATGCAGATAAGGCATAGGGCTGGTTGAAAGAAATGAATTTAAGCTGTTCTTCAACATTTCAGTCCCCTCATAATATAGAAAGAAGGTGTGTGTGTGGTGGGTCCTATAATTACTAAGGAGGTAGCAGCTTATTTCCCGTCATAAGCAAGGACAGCAGAGACCTTCCTCCCTCAGACCATGGCTGGAGGCAGGGCCTTCTGTCAGCTTGACCCACAGCTCACCTGGTGCCCTGCTCCCGCAATCACATGGAGTCTTCTGAAGCATCTTCTTCTGTCCAGTAAGCACACATGAAGAAAACACAAAAAAAGAAAATTGCACAGAGAACATAAAGGGAGAGACTCTACCACGAGCCTAATAAAGCTAAAGCTCAAATTTCATGAGCCTTTATAAATCCATATAGATGCTTTCAGTTGTAGAGAGGAGTGTCACCACGACTTTAGTAGCAAAGGAACTTCTAAGTATAATTCATTCATTCTTGAATTTCAGTGTGAAATTACTGAAAAAGGCATTGCAGTTGGTGACAACCACCACAGTAGTTTCTGAAATTCAGGGCATTTGTCAACTGAGAGTTGAATAGAAGCATAAACTTGGTTTATACAACTATCAAAGAGCTGTCAGAGAATGACTACTTCAGCTGTTACCAGCTTCCAGCAGTTTCTAACCCACGGTACATCACCTATCACCAACTAGTCAGATGTTTCCCCCTCTCTTGTCCTCAATACTGATCAGTTTGTATTGGTAAATTTTTCATGTGCACTCTTTTGGAAAAGGAAAATTTTACTTCTGACTAGTGTCTGTGAAGGAAAGCGCTGTGCTATTGCTTCTTTTCAAGAGTAATTTTTGTGCATAAAACAGCAAAACCCCAAGTATCAGATAACATTGTCTCTGGTTTTACAGTGCCATCTCTGTTACTGTGCTGTGATACCACAGACCATCACCTACCTCATTTTGGATTCTTAGCCTTGTCAACATAAACATATTATATGCATTTTCCCGGACCACATTAATAAAGGTGTTAGAGAATTCAAAAGAAACTTAAAAATTTACCGATGGTTTATTCAGAATCAAACAATATTATTGAGATTACAAGTTGTCTTAGGGAAGCTCATTTGCACTACCATTATCGCATACTCTAGTGTTCTCTACAAAGGCACATCTAAAACAAAAGATTGAGGTAGCTCCCTGTGCTATAGCTGTCAAAGCTGACCTCAAGATTCTATACATTTCTTGTGAAGCTGATACGATCCTGATTATGCAAATGCTTGGCAATTAGAAGATAAGCACAGTGCCTTAAATTTGTATCTGCATTTTACAACATGCTCATTCATCATTTGACTCAAATCTCTGTGTGTGTGAGAATATATTTCTGTATGTTCCTTTATACATGAGCATTATTTACTTCAGCCTTGGGAATGTTATTGAGCAGTAATTAAGAGACATAGCTTTAGTCATTCTTACACCAAAATATTTGATTTTTGATTCAAAGGCAGGGCACCTGACTAGTTCTTATTTGTATAAAAGCAAATCTTAACCATATAAGTAAACCCACTATTTTGTTTATGATGCAAAATGTGTTTTGTTTGATGGATGCTCTACAGCATTCAGTTCAAATCTACTATTTCACTTACTAGGAAATTTGAGCAAGTATGAAAATAAAACCTGAAAAAAGCAGAAGCAGTGAATATCAAGTTGATTACAAAGAAAAGCATCTTGCTTTTTTGCAGTGTTTGTTTATCTGTCATCAATATTAATATTCTTTAAAACACAAAAACAGAAAGGTCAATAAAACAGTTGATTCTAACAACCATGAAGGGATAGACTCTTTTAGACAATCCATTGTCATCACATTACATACGTAAATTTCAAGGAGCCAATATCCAATTTTCTGTGGTTTCTTTCTTCCCACACATGTCACACTTCAAATTCGTTTTGACAACTAAACAATGTTTCCTTTATTTCATTATAATTCCCTTATCTAGAGTCAAAGCTTCATGACAATTTCATAGACAGAAACACAAAAAGAGTTTCTAGTAGATAGGTTCCTTATTTTAAAGATTCCTTACAAAGACATGGTGGTAAACAATCCAGATGCATGGGGTTTTGCAGGCAATATCTCTCACCTTACAAATCCCACTGTAGATCCAATTCTCATGATTAACATTCAGTCACCTACAAAAACCCCTAACACCACCCCCACTCTAATTATTTTTCTTACCTCATTTCTGCATGTTTGGGTTTTTTTTCTTGAGGCTGAAGCATCTCTGTTAATACCCTACCAGCATATACATTTTTAATTTACTAAATGCAATAAAAAAATATCAGTTGTCATTTGGGTAAGATATATTCACTCATACTTTTTCCAGTTTATGTATAAATCTAACTTCAATCATTAAAGCATATATATTTCAGAACAGGGATGCAGCCAGTGCTTACTAATGTACAACAATAAAATGAATTAATGCTTAGCCAGGTTCCTCTCACCCAGCAATGGCAGACAAGCTTGAGGCTTACCAGAAGAAAGCTGAGAAAATGAATTGGCAACACAACATCTTTTTGATTCTGGGACCAGTTTTGATGCCAGGCTTGAGTCCAAGCCTGTTTCAGAAGGAGCGACAGAACTGCCCAGATGTGGCCCCAAAGGGATGCCCCACCTTTCATTGACTGGGGAAGCTCAAGAGCACTTTGGTCACTGCCCTCTGACTCCCAATCCACTCCTGCAATGCCAGACTTGTTCGGAAGGTTGTAGGATGCAACTCCATAACCTAAAAAGTGTCAGGGAATTCAGACCTAGACCTCAGCTGAGAAAGTCTGGTTTCCTCCTTGCCCTTCAGTGCTCTATAAGGAATTGGCTAAATATTTCGACCTATATAGGCTCAGGAAAACTGCAAGAGACATTAGGTAGGCATAAAAATGGCAGACTAGCATGGTTAGAAGCAGTATGAAAGAACTCAAGAAAAAAACAGTTATAGGATTTTTTAAAATCTCAACTGGTATACCTGCTGATTTTGTGACATAGACAAAAGTGACAGCATTGGTGGCCCCTCAGTGCCATGCCGTCACATTCAACATGCACTCTGAGGCAGGTGGGAAGACCATTTAATGAATCCCAAACACAGGGCAGGAAGGAACCTCCTAAATCAAAATTAATTGCCTGCTATCACAAGCCACATCATCATACAATCTGGTTTATAAATTAATCATACTTCATTTTAACAGTACCTTGGCACCTCTCTCCCATTTCTACTGTCAGGCAGTATTTCTGGCATCTCCCTTCTCCAATCCTTAGAGATCTCCTCATTTCCAGCCCAAATATATACATCTAAGAAACAGGTGATACCCAATTTGTTCTCATGCCAGTATTTTCCCTTCTCTTAAGCAGCTGTTTTGTCTGGTGTTCCACTCTTCAACATGCTTGTAAAGAGCAAGCAAGCTCATGTACAGCTTCACTTTGCTAGGCTAAACAAGCCAAGCTATTTGAGTCTCCTCTCAGCAGAGCAGTTCTCCATCCCATCAATAATTTTTGCAGCTTTTTCTTACACCTCTTTCAATTGGAACTGTATTACTGAAACAGGGGCAAGGACAGCATGCAATAATTTAAATGACATGTGGTACTGTGAGATATATATATATATATATATATATATATGACCTTAGCAGTTTGCTGTCCCTTTTGGGAATACTTCTCCAGGGGTGTCAAACTGCTGCTTTTTTCCAACAACCCACATCACAGTAGTAGCTCTACCCTCATCCTGTAATCTGCTAATATATTCAAGTTCTTCTTTTTGTTGTCATTTCCAATTGATTAGCTCAGATCTTGCAGAAGAAATCCTTATGACTAATTTTTAAAAGCATAGCATCATCTTTTGTAGTATTAAATGCCTTCCCATTTCCATTATCCTCAGTCACCAAATTCTTGCTTTATGAACCTCATTTCTTAATAACAATGACTTCATCATTTGGGGCTTTGCAGTAATTTAATTATGCTGTACCTGCTTTTTATTCCAGTGTTATAATATAACAATGATTCAAAAGTGGCCTTTAAAAAAAAGAGCTCCATTCAATCTACTTCAGATCAAAATTTTCTACTTCTCAAACAGATTTTTGTAGAATTCTTCAACTAGCTCACAGTTAAGTTAAGCATTAGACTTACTGCAAGGTTTGATGTTTGAGATTAAGCTCATTATTAGTAGTTTAGTTGGCATCTGATGGAACCTAATAATTGTACTATGAAGTTCACATTTTCAAATTCTCTTGATATTATGGGTATTACTTCAACAGAATTCTCAAGTAGTATCTCACAAAACTGATTTGGAAAGAAGAGACTGGACCAAAGATAAGGATACAGAAGAATAAAATAAATATTTTTTGTAATGGAACTTCTACTAATCGTCTTCCTCAATGCAGCCTTTAAAAAAAAAGAACAGAATTAAAGAACAATTTTATATCTGTTCCCTATTCCATGCTAGTTTATTACTATATGAGAGAAATATTTCATTTTGAAGCAGACTGTTTCTTCTTGGGAGTAAAAGAAGCATAGTTGTAGCAAAGGTTAAGGTCTAGGGTTTTTGAAGAAGTCTACTTTTTCTGTGAAGTTTCATGACCCTTTTACCTTAAAAGACACCATCAAATGACTCAGGCTGTCAAGAGTACATTAGAAAGTTTGATTCTTCCACAAAAAAAAAAAAAAAAAATAAAAGTAAAGAAAAAAAAAGTTAATTGCAGGCAGCATGCCTTTCAGGAAGCTGTTATATCTCTGGATATAAAAACCTGAACCCTCTGCTTCTCTGGGACTAGTGTTTCTGGAGATGAGCAAAGGTGTTAAAAGGAAGCCTCATTATAAAGGCATAGTCCTCTCATCATTGAACTTCTCAAACAGAATAATATATCTGAAACCATCCAGGTTTAAGAGAGAAAATTCTGCAATATTTACAATTCTGCCATGTGACAGCTGTTCTTCCTCGTGTACAAAACCTACACACAAAAAACGATGGGAAGAGACATAGGCAGCTTCCTGCTTTGTTCTGTTCTGACACCTCTGTATCCCTGTCTGACCCAAACCTGTGTCAGAAGGGCTATCTGACAAAAAATAAGGTAACATTTGACAAGTAATTAAGGGAAGAGAATTAAGAGTAATTACAATTTCTGCAGTATTTCAAAGGTTGATTTTAAATACTAACTTCAGTTTTAATAGAGAGCCTTCTCTCTCTGTTGATCACTACGTACACTTTCAAAAGCATATGGGTATCATTTCGCCCATTGCTCATATTTACTGCAGCTTACAAGAGGAATTGTTTTATAAACAACTCTTTGAAACTTGCAAAGAGAAATGAAACAGAATTTAGTTGCCCCAAACTGAAATTATGTAATACAGAAAGACTACAGCTCTGGACTTAAAGTCTGCTTTAAGCCTTATTTAAAAGGCAATACCCTGAGAATAAAATAATTCCCCTTGCACTACAATGAAAAATACACTCAATCCTGATCATCATGAGGGGCTGCCTGGTAGGTCATACAAGAACACAGTACACGTACATGCAATTAGGGAGCAGAAATCATCTGGCAGTAGGGGGAAAAAAAATAAAAAAGAAACCACCGAAGGGTCTGAAATGTTAGCCAAAGCCCTGGGAATACCAACTTACCATGATTATATATGGAAACATAACACAGTCTGTAAGCAGTTGCAAGTCTTCCTACCTATTTTGCAGTTAATGTCATGTCTCATACTAGCTATATAGCACCAAGATGCCACAGACTGAAACCACCACTGCAAGTCTGTAGCAAATAAAACATGCTGAAGAAATAAGGTTGCTGCCTCTCCAAAATGTTCTGTTAAAATGCTTTGCTGCCCTCTCCCTTTCCAGGCAGCGTAAGGGATTATTTTTTCATCAGGAAGAGTCAGGTTCCAGAATGCATTTACAGTATTGTGCTAAACGGCCAGAAGATTGCTTACACTGCCACGTTTAGCACATATTTCTGGTTTTGTTACACCTCAGAAATGTTTTGCTTTAGTCTGACCATTTTTAGGGTGCTGACAGATTCTCTGACAATGTTATTCCAGCAGACTGCAGATGCTTCAAAAAGCTTCAGCGGTAAAGCAGAGCTGCCTGACTTGCTTATAGCAGATCGTCACAGATATGAAGGAATTGGGTGTCTCTGGTTTTCCTCTGTGTGAATCCCCTTTGAGAATCCCAAACCTCTGAGAACAAACTGCATTCCAAATAGCATGTCACGTATATCTTTGGTTTCTATACTCTATGACCCTTTTACTTAAGGATATAAAACTTTTTTACCTCTCAACAGAAAAACTATGAATTTCTGAGAAAATATTTAGCGTACATATAAAATAAACTCCAAACCACTGCTTGAAATAAAAGCTTTTCCAAGTTATTTCAATCAAATATTATCGAAATATTTATTTCGAGTATTACATCCTCCCTCATATTTGCAAATATAAAATTTGAGCAGAAAGAAACCCAATCTGACTGAGGACACTCAACTGTTTTATTAAACATCCACTGGTGTTGGCTTACTTTCTATTATTCTTCATCTAAGATTTGTCTGAAAGTTAAAGAATCTTGACCCCAAGAGAGTTACTGCAGTTTATACAAGAATAGTATTGGCATAGTTTTTCAGTAATAAATTTTTAAGAAAACTAGGAAGTAATTTTTATCTGTCTGTTGATAGTAATTTTAAAAAGTTAACATCTTTCCAGAACGAAAGAGAAGCACAGAGAAGGGTTTTGCAACAATCTGCACTTTTACTTTTCATTCAGAGGAACACCTGTACTGGACAAACAAATGCAATGCAAAGATTGCACCCCCAGGGGCTGGGAAGGCACCTTCACAAAACCTGTGGGCAGAGGAAAAAGGAAATTCTCTTCAAAACATGGGTGAAAGCCCCCAGAGTGTGTTCTCCAAACAGAATATTGCTTTAACACTACAATATTATATCAAGTGTCATCAGTTATGCTACTCCCAACAAATAACCAAAATACGAAAGAATTTGAGATGAATATCTAAAGCCAGATCATTTTGAAGGCTTAGGTTATCATGTATTCATACAATCCAGAACAGTATTGCCATCCACCTGCATGTACTCATCTGAATAGGTGTAAAGTGCTAACACAGCTTTGACCAAAACCATAAGATAAGATGAAATAAATATTTAATGAAAAGAATTCCACCTAGTCTGTGTGATTTTAGGTGTTTTCTCTGTCAATACAGTTTTGTTCTTGCTAAAATGCACACCAGAAACAAAAGCATGACTCAGAAAGTTGCATTAGAATCCCAATTAGTACTGCTACAGGCAGTGCTTTCGCAGCAAGTTGTTGAAACATGGCATAAAATGAAACAAAGTTTCTTTTACATAGTTTTTTTCATACTCATGGTATTTATCACAAAGCCATTAAATACTTACAATAGCAGTAGTACCTATATGGCTGATGGGACGCACAGCTTAGGCAATCAGAAGCTGTTTTGTTTGGAAAGAATACATTCATATTGGCCAGGACAGCATAAGGATAAATCATGGCATTACTTGTGTGAGACTGATCACGATAAGAAGATTATATGAGCTTGGCAATGTGATAAGCCTCTGTGGACTGAATAATTTCAGAAGCATGGGAAGACTGAAAGTGTCTATGCTTTACTGAGTAGCACAGGGCTGAGCAAGCTACCTGCAGATCACGGAGCAGAATAGTCACATCAGTGTATTGTTGTACTACGGTTAATTAGCCATTTGTACTGTTCACTCTAATCATTCAGAAGGGTGTGTGTGTGCAATAAGAAAACATAATCAACAAGCAAGGGAAAATAAATAATAAGAACCAAATGTGCTAAAAAAATACCAATCCAGAACACACACCCTGATCACTCAGTAATAATTTAGCTGAAAATTTCTCCTGCACATTTGAAACTTTGCCTGATTTGTTCAACTTTGTGAACAGAGTAACTGACTGGTAAGGCAGACACGCCAGGATATTATTTTAAAAAGCCACGTACGAATGGCAGAATCAGCATCAGTGATTTGTGACTACTACTGAAGAAATTAGAAATAATTGCAACCTTTCATTACAAAACCTATCATTTGGTATCTGCAAGCAATTTGGTGTAAAACTAATCTTGATGACTGAGTCATTGCCAAACCTAATAATTTGCTGTATAAACTTTAAACCATATAATTGCTCAAGGTGAATGCAAAAATCCGTAACATTAACCATTACTATATCAAGACCAAATATATAGTTCTCCATTCAAAGAAACTGGGACTGTAGGATCAGGTTCTTAATTAGTTTTTGAACATAATGTGAGTTAATACGAAGTTAAATTTAATGGAAAAAAATCCAACAGTGAAAGATGTAACAATGTTGTCATTTCATGAACTGCTTTCAATGGGATTCAGGATTTTGAAAACTTGTACATCAACTGCTTCAGTAAAAACAACAACAAACATAGCCTTACAAAGTGAAAAATCTGTTAGTATTTATCACAAATTGATTAAACCCAGCAGATTTTTTCAGCATGCAGATCACGTATTAAGCATTCTCACTACACCGCAGGTAATAGCCATGCCTGGGTTCTGCATCCTACTTCCACTTCTAACTGTTGGTTAGCCCAACCTTTCCCTTTGCTGTACAAAACCCCACCTCTTATTTGATTGTATTTTTCCCCTAGAAGAATTCCTACTGAGTTTACAATTTAAAACCCCTCATTTTTTATCGTTTTGTAAACATTATTTTATACTGTAAAATATCATTGGTCTGCCACTGCACCACCTGAACTTTCACCAGTTTCTTGTAAATTCGATGTAAAACCAGCATGTGCAATTTGTATCTGTCATGGAAATGATGTCAGAAAGCTCTATTTGCAGCCCATCTTGGTTTTTTACCTACCGTTGTTATAAAATAATGACCAGATAGGTGTATTTGTAGCATAGCTGTACAGACATGCCGGTTTTCTCTTAGTTTCACGGATTTGGAGAGAAAGGTGGATTGGCAAGGGATTTCAGATGCTCCTATAACATGTGAAAATAAAGTTCAAGTCACAGCATGGTGCAAAGCATTATTGAAAGAGAAAAAGAAAGAACTATGTCCTACAATGTGTTGAAAGCTTCCCAAATGGTGAGAGTTATTTCAGAAAGTTTATTTTAGGTAAAAGAAAGCTTTTTTCAAGGAAGTGACAACATAGAATTACACATTATAAAACGTTGGTTTCCAATGCAAAGTGGAATTATTTTACTTCTCTTTTTGACGTATCCTACTTCTCTAGGAAAAAAGATGCTAGAAAATGTCACGTGGTTGACAGCACACATGTATCCACATGTGTAGATCTTATTTTTTTAGCAAAACCCAAAGCTGGAGACCCGTTCCTTTAAAACACAAAGTTATTAAATGAAAAAACCTCTCATTCATGTCAAGTACTGAGTAAAAAATATACTAGGTTTGCAGACAAGAAGTGTAAAGATTCCTTAGAACGCTATTTTTGCCACATTTCAACGAGCCTTGAAAGATTAAATGTTAAAAATACATTCTACTAATTCCACCCTAAATCAAGTAGCTGCATCCTGAGGACCACGTGTCCCGTGAATTTAAGTTTCAATCTCACAAGATCTCAGCAGTTAGAATCCTTTCCCCTCCTCTCCTACACCTCTGCTTGAGCACAGCTCCAAATTCTGAAACCAACATTCAGCAGAGGCATGGCTGAACCCCGAGCATAGGCAGGTACCTCTGTGGTGGAGAGAAAAGTTTCAGATGCAGCCTAGTCTTTGACATTTCCTAGCACAACCCCTGTTAGCATCCCAAAGCTCAGTACAGTATCTGCTCTCAGTCCCCAGTGAGACACCTAACTCTGCCACAAGTTCAAGAATGACCCAAAGTTTCCAGGCCAGACAGTGCCCTTCCCTTCCATGGCCGAGTACCAGGCCTCAGGCACCGTACTGCACAATGCCCACGGCCTCAGGCACCGTACTGCACAATGCCCACGGGCTCAGGCACCGTACTGCACAATGCCCACGGCCTTTTGCCTTTATGCAGCTCACTCCACGAGAAGCTGCCCTCTGAATTGGTGCGAAGTAATCCAAACGTACAGGGTGCAAAATCAGTTCGCTGTTTGCAGGGATGAAACCAACCATTCCATAGTGCAAAGAAGTTAGTCATTACATCATCAAAGGCATGTGTGTATCATGCAGATTGTTTTCTCAGCAGACCTGATAACACACACTGTCACAGTGCTGTCTATGGACCCTTGAACCACCACCTGCTTAATAGGTAATCACCACTTCTGCTGCATCTTTCACTAGAAATCAGGAGAGCAAGGGAAGGGAAGACGGACAAGACAGAATATAACCCTGCCTTTAACAGATGCCAATACAACTTGGAAGCTCACCAGCAGGTGAAATCAGCTAACAAGGACACTGAATTCCCCCGAGTCTAAGTGTGAGATCTTTTACAATGAGCCTGCACTATATTACTTCAGAAAAGATGTGCCTCTGCAGTAATGAAGCCACCTTTTGGTCCAAGAGATAAAATTTACAAAGTGTTTCTGATTGAATAATTGGGGAAATTAATTTGACTGTGATGTTGTGAAGCAAAACTTCTAAGACAAATAGATTGATTTTTTGTGGTAAGCTTAAAAATAAAATTAAATCTAGGAACTTCTTAAATTATTACTCCTAAAAACCTCACAGAGACTATAAATAACAGAGCTCTGGTAGCTACAAATAAGAACTAAGTCCCTGGAAGGAAAAGGAGTAATTTTTTTACTTGTTGAAGTTACCACCAAATTCAACCAAAGCAGGTAAAAGACTCAGATTTCTCTCGTGCATTTCCCAGTGCCGTGACCTCTGTATACAGCCAGGCACCTACATCAAGTGTAAAGTTAGCCCTCTTAATGCAAACAAGTTCTTTATTGATCTACTGTAGTGAAGACTTGAGCCTGCAGAGTAAAATAACAAGGAGAAAAATCCATGTACAATTAAGAAAAAAGATTTTTTTTTGGTTTGTTTTATTGTTTGTTAGAGCTCACTGCCATCAAAAGCTGCTTCAATAAATTTCACATAAAAGTGGAAATCTTCAACCATTTTTCCCTTTATCACGATAGACCAAGTATTCCAAGGTACAAATGATTGAAACAACAAAGAAAACAGACCAAAGTTTTATCTCATTAAAGCCGTTCAAAGAAATTATTTCCCCCCTTGAACAGAGTGGTGTAAATGTAACAGGCACAGTGTGGAAGGTCTGGGTCATGCAGAGAGTAATAAGCCATTGCTTATTTATGAGGCAATAAGAAAATACATACAAAGCTAAAAATGGAAACTTTATAAGGAAAATAAGTAAATGTGAGATCAGTTTTGCCCATTTATTCCCCTAATCTTGTCATGCTGTAATTGAGTTTCAAGTTTAGTTGTTATCCCTGCTCCCTCATCTAGAATTTAAGCAAGCAGTGTGTTAAATCTTTGGCTTTCTAGAACCCTAGAGAGTATGGCTGTTCTCTAACGTATATGGAAAAGTAATGCAATTTTGGGCAAAGATCCTCTTTGTTCTCCTGGAGATTAAATGGTGAATAGATTTTGGATGGTCAAAGTGAGATGAATTTTGCTTCAGTCACAAATGATAAGTGCCCACGGTGCAATTCATTGAAAGAAATCCAAATTTCCTTCCTTTCACACCTAACAATGTCGTCATCACCCCACTAATTCATTTAATTGTATAAAGCGTGAAAACCTGTAGGACATCAAATAAAATATTTTCTTAACTGTTACTTAGTAAGAAGGACAAATAACTTGAGAAGGCTTCTGCATAAGTATGAAGAAAAATTAATTATTGTAAAGACGAAGGTGATCTTCTCTACTCAAAATAGCTGCTATAATTCCTCATATAAAGGTTCTCTTTCAGCAACAAATCTTGCACTAAGTTGCCAATGCCAGTATACACAGGAGTAGGCTTTAAAGCAAAACAAAGCAAACAACACCCTCCCCCCCCAAAAACAACCAAACAACAAAAACAAACCAAAAGAAAAACCCCACATGTTTTTGCAAGATTATATTTGCATAGATTAAGATTCTGTGTTAGTAAAAGGGGCCTCAAAATATCTGTTATATGAATATTAAAGTTATTCAACCTAAACTCCTGGAAGTCCGCTATAATTGTTTCTTTTATATCTGGCATTACACTTCAGCTGCTGAATTCCTTAGCCTCCAAGAGCAGACTTATGGAGATGCTGTACTGTTTGATTTGGCACTATTCATAAGCCTTGGCAGATGATCAAATAGAGGGCACAGGAGAGCAGGAAAAGCCTTAGAAACTGTCTGGGCTGCTGTCATTACTGCCTCCATAGAGAGAAAACTTACTGGTAAGCACAAAGTATCTGTATGTATTAGTCTTTTTTAATTTTATACTGGGTTTTTACATATACATGTTTTGAGAAATTAATCAGCATTTCTTCAATAGTTACTGGTTTGTATCCAGTTTAACTTAATCTCTTCACTCTCCAACAGGCAGAAGTTTTTTTTTTTTCTTCTTTGCAATATTTTGGAATATATAAGTCACTCATGTTGTACACTGATTGAAATCCCAAGACAAAACTGCTACAAAAAGCAGCAGAAAGAAAACAGGATGATATAAAAGGTACTTTAAAAAAAATCACCAATTATAACAGATTATAATTGTAAAATTTAAAATACGATGTTTATAAATATCCAAGGGACATAAAACAGACATAAAACTGATTTTTGCAACAGCATTTAGATTCAGAGTAGTGTTTTGCACTTCAAGAGGACCTGATAATAAGCTGAGGAGTCCTGAAAAGTTGCCAAGAAAATTCTACTCATGTAGAATACCAGGGGGAGAGCAGGAGGAGGATGTCCAAGTCACCCAGCGGCAGTAGAAAGCAATCCCAACACTTAGACTGGAAACTCATGGCAAAGCCTGCCATGTAAACAGGAATGACCCGTTATCATTACAATGACAGAAGCTTTTATATGTGGTGTTTAACTCCACGCAAGACCAGGCTATGTCAAGTGGTGGGGCCCAGGGAAGACAGAAGAGTTGCTTGCCAAGATCCCAGTTCTCCTGCTCTTCACAGCAGGCAGTCGATACTCGAGACAAACTACACTGTAGTGATGTCTCCCACGCCTCTGCTGACATCATGAACCCTCCAGAATCCGCATGGGGTAGGACACTTCCACTTCTGCTGAGCATTGCTCCAGTGGGAGCAGGGACGAGAAAGAGAAGGCTCAAGACTATAAGGGAAATTAATCCTTCGAGCAGTTTAACTCCTATTCAGATTGCGACTTGGAGAGCTGCCAGGTTACCAGGGAAGCAAGTCATACACAGCAGCTGTTGCCCAGTTATGATCTTCTCTCTCCCCAGACTTCCTCCATGTACATGCAGCAGATCCTTGTCAGCAAGCTGGGGCTTTTTAAGGTCCCCACAGCGCAGAGAAAGAACTGAAGCTCTTTGCTTGGCTACAGCTTTGACTTTATTTCCTCCCCAACTGTGTACTGTAAGTGGAGAAAAGCATATTGTGTTTGGCAATGCTGGGTGATGCCCTCAGGGGAAAGGGCAGTGGGGATGAAACCGAAACGAAACTTTTCCAGTTTGTGCAAGAAATACACAGCCTCTTCTAGCTCAACAGTTACGAGAGTCAGATGACTCTCAGCTTATGGTCTGGCCACCAGCACACACAGAGACACCCTTTTTAAACACAGCATCACGCTCTGCTACAAAGCTCAACGTGATTTTTATGCACATGAAATTAATCCTCACAGAGGATTACATAAAAGCCATCCAACAATCTTCCTTCTTTTCCAAGATTTGGAGATTACTTCCCCTTTGGTCCTCATCTGCCTCTCCTTCATGCACCATGCTTTGGGACAGACATTGTACCTTAGGCAGCATGAATGCAAAAAAAGTGTCTTCTCCCAAATGACACATTCATTACCTTATTCCAAGACTTTAAACTTTCTTATGATCAACTATGCTCAGATTCACCAACTGCAGAAACTGAAGAGAAGCTTCCTAAAAATCAGATGTTTTGTCTCATGTCCCTTTTGAAAGCAAGCCTGAAGGCTCTACTGCTAAATACGCTACTTGCATCTCTACCTGTACAAGTGCATTAAACTGAAAGTCTCAGCTCCTCTAAAGTGTGCATTTTTTAAACGTTTGACTGCTTTACTACATTACTTTGACAGGCATTCTTGTGAGAGTTCAAAAAAAAGAATGCATTCCTTACAGACAAACACTTTTTCCTGCTTTCCTTCAAACCTTCTTGTGGAGTGCAGGGTGTCATTACTGGGTTTACTGTTCCAAAGCAGAACTACCCAAGTGAGCAGCATCCAAGAGCAATGCTTGCATGGACAGTTGCTTTAGACAAAAAAAGTCATCTATTGGCCCAATTCCAGCTCCAGTTATGGTCCCTTAATGAAAATACATTTTAATGGAATTGACCTACTGATACATTAAGACTACTGTACCTAAAATATAACATAGATGGAAACATATTCTTTGTCATTTTAGCTGCAATTTGTGATATTGATTTTAACCTTGGATCAGACCTTGATCTAATTAAGTGCATTGTGGATTCAAAAATCCTGACCTCCAGACCAAACATTTGTTCTTTATTATAAGTGCAAGCAGACCACCTCACATTTGGGTGACGGATGTGACCCCAATCTCTCAGTTAACACTCTGGTTCAAGGAGTAATCATGCCACACACAACTTTGTCGTTATGAAAGCTATACAAGAGTGGTCACTGACACATAGTAATGACTCCTAGTTCTCAGTGACACCAAGAACCACGAGGATATTTTCTTGTGAGATAAGAAAAAAAAAGCTAACCCCAAAGTTAGGATGCTAGTTTGTGAACAGAAAAAGAAATCTTTGATTCCTTTACACCAGTGAAAATTAGGGGACATAGAGTGGTTGAATTTTCTTTTAAAACATACTGAAGCATTCAATCTGCCAGCACCAGGACCTCCTGCCCTAATTGAGACATTCTTGAAGTACTTATTCATTCTAAGTAGGAGTATAGGAAATCTCCGGGCATTTCTAATACCTATGTGCTGATCCTCCCTACAGTAAGCGAATCCTAGATCTCCCACAGGTATTTAGGCACTCATTTCCTATCGGTTTAGTTGGGCACCTAAAAGCCTTTAAACCTGTATATGCTTCACCACCCCTCTTCCTCCCAGCAGTGAAGGTAATACTCTCTCTTTGTTTCAAAGAAGTCCATGAGAATGAACCGCTAACATCACTGAGTCATTTCAGATTATATTTAGTCATCTAAACTTTGAGGACTTGGGCCGCAGGGACTCTAGAAACATAGGCACAGAGCAGCCCCGTAGAGTGTTACGGGCTTACTGCCTGGAGGGAATGAGTAACTTAATCACAACGGGATTTAAAAAAAGAAAATTGTGATTGTAATTTTCCTACAAGTACAGAAGATAGGTTCTCTAGTTCTCCTCTGTGCCTTTCAAAGAATCTCTCTAAGGCATTATTAGACTTTTTATGACTGAACTACCCCCTCTTTACAAAGTTGACTCCACATCTAAACCATGGAACAAATTAAATGTAGTGGACCCTTTTAATCCAAGAGAGCCTCTCGACGTGACTAGAAAGAAAAACTCTCTTTAAACTGATCTATTTCGATTCATAGGCAGTTAAAAATGTTCACCTCTCTTACCTTCTTGCAGACATGAAGAAGGGTGCAGTACTGTCTCAGGACTCATATGCTGCACATCATTATACATTAAATCATTAGAAAGAAGTATCACATAGGAAGAACAGGAAGCAGAGGCAAGCATTCTGCAGAACTATAATTACTACAATCTTCATTTTTAAAACAGGAAATCTATAGGGAAAAAAACAAAACTCACAAACCAAAGTATAATCACACTCACATTTATCAGTGATTCAACTGACTTACTCAAATGGAAGCAGCATGGTCTGCAAGGAACTGGGATTAAGACTGTATCTGCTGAACTGCCAAGATGTCTAAATTGCAAATGAAAATACGAAACATCACAACTGCAGAAAACTTAAGAGCAATATCTAAGTAGAGTACACGTTTAGTCCAGAGACATGAAATTAATTCATTGGATGTTCCCAGACTCCAGCAAACAGCATTAAAATTAACAGAAACTTTCAAAATGCCAAACATGAAATACCACAATAGTTCCTGACTTAGCACATGACCTTCGATCAGTCATTTTCCCCTTGGCCCATCATTTCTGGGTTGTGTTCACTTACACATTACAGTGTTGCGTGGACTTAACACGGGCTAAGTGAGTTCAGTGCTGGAAGTAGCTCAACGCTCATTACGGATGAGAATGCTTTGGTTTGGGTGTCTGATCTCAGATGATACTAGAAAAGGAAACTGCGTTATCTTCACCACTACAAAAGCCAGTAATAGTGCAAAATTCTAAACAACTATTCTCTTATGCCTCGGTATGTCTTCAGGATAAGATTCTGGAACAAAGACTTTAACATTTTTATTCAGTAAGTGATTTCAAAATGCTGAAGAAAGCCAACTTTACAAAAAAGTAAATGGGGAAAAAAGGAAAAAAATACCATGTCATAGAAATAGGATGACATGGCATTTCTTGGGAAAGTACCCCTTCATGGCTATGATGTAAATTGTTCAATGAATTTCAAATAATTCCGAACATAAATAACAGAAAACATAACTTTATGACCAGATGACAATCAAGATGATTTGAAAAGATCCAAAACATCATCAGCCATACAAGCAATCATAAAGAACCCACCAAACACTTCTTCCAGAAAGCAGTCAGTAAAGCAAGGTTGTATCCCTACCAATGCACAGAAGCAAAGGAACTTCCTCTTTCTTTTGTTTTCACAGAAATATTTACAAATGAGAGAGCTCAGACAAGAAAGCCTGCGTCTTGATAGATGCCTCAGATGCCAAGAAGAAACATATTTTGCACGGTAGCTAAGTCACTGCGACTGTGCTTCATCAGGTCTCTTGTACATAGCTCTAGAACACATTCAGTTACCACCTTCCCTCAGCAGCCTCTCTGGAAACCCCAAATCCACAATGAAGACAATATGCAAAATATTAAACAAAGTCTGTGAGAAGAAGCAGCAAAGAAACCCCCAAAACTGTAACAGTGTACTTTAGCTATTTCAAAAGCATGTATTACACTTGCCCTTCAGATCAGCAAAGTGGTAGTCGTAACATACAACATAAAAATCTCTAGTGATATACTGAAGTCCTCATTTTACTCTAAACTTCCTTATGGAAGAAAATACTTTCTGTATACAGCAAAGTAGAGGTATGTGTACCTTAATGTCATCTCATATCCTAGGCAAGTATTGCTTGAGATTATTTTACAAACAGGATAGATATTTCTTCTTATATTTATTTATCTGCCCTTAGACTGAGGGTCCTGTAAGGCAAAGCCAGGAGCTTTTTGGAAAGCATCCAGTTGCCCCCCATCAAAATAATGGCTTTTGCTTAACGTGAATTAATTCAATTACAATAAAGCTCAGCAAACAACAAAGATGCTCTGGCTTGATTTTACAGAGATGAGTTGCAGTGAAACTCTTGAAATAAACGATAATGCCAAAGGAAAAATTCTTCACTGTTGTCAAACTGTTCGGAAAGCGTTAACATCGTTCATTCATTTTCAGCTGCAATACCATGTTGAAAACATATTTTTGCTGGTCTGCAGTTGATTGATGTACATTACTCATATCAGGCTAATGGCACTTTATTTTCCAACAGTAGCAAGTAATGAGTGACCTTGAGTGCATATTGTTTTGCTGAAAGGTTTTGTTGCTCCGTGTACTCTATGAGCACCCCCAAGGAAATGAGGGCCCTGTATTGGTGTTTTTCAGCAAACCTCATTT
Organism: Actenoides lindsayi; assembly: GCA_025331215.1. Classification (NCBI taxonomy): domain Eukaryota; kingdom Metazoa; phylum Chordata; class Aves; order Coraciiformes; family Alcedinidae; genus Actenoides; species Actenoides lindsayi. Next base: position 43,287 of record WTSP01009447.1, on the reverse strand, counting down.
CTTTCATGGCTTTCTGTAAAAGAATTTGATACAGGGATAGAAGCTAACCTCAGTGAGTAAATGAAATATTGATCCACACTACTCTGGCCTTGCCTTCACCTTGTCCCAGGGCTGTGAGTTACTGACTTTTCCGTTTTGGCTGTAATAGGAATTATTACAACAGGCCTGTGCGAGTAATTACTTGGCATGGCAAAAAGGAGGGTCCATCATATATTTCTGTAGAGACGTTAGTTTCCATCAGCCCAGCAGTCTGCTTTTTTGGCCCTGTCTTTCCTACTCTTGATTCAATTCTTTTAACCATCATTAATCAAGTTCCTTGTCAGTAGAAGTTTATCAAAAGTATTAAGTGACCAAGGTTGCATGGCCTCCTCCTCCTCAAAAAAAAAAAAAAAAAAAGCCAAGAAAAAGAAGCACCAATGCAGGGCAGTAAATTTCAAAATATGGAAGGCTGGTTCCATGATATATATGAGTGTCTCTTCAGCTGGAATGAGCAGTTTGTTTTAGTGATAGATATTGTAGTTTGAGCCGTGATAGAATCCTTTTCAAGTTTATATGTCATAGACCATCGTTTATGAGAGACCATGTGTTTCTAAATGGTGAAGGTCATGGCTGATGGCGAAAGTAAAAGCAGTGGTGATTCATTAAAAATAGTTAATAGGCCCAGCTGCTGACAGGGATAAATACCAACACGCTGCTTTTTCAACCCACAAGCGACCAGTTCAGGCAATGTTTCTTCTGTGTTTTCCACCACTCCTGACTGCCAGACAGCTGTGAACATACACAGAGACACAACAAGATTGCTTCCACCCTGTTAATAATAGATGCAGGATGGGTTTCCAGCGCGAATGACTTCACTAGATACAGATTTTCCAACCAGGAGCTTTGGCAGACTGACTAAACATTCGACTCACAGTGATTTGTTAGCTAATAATCAAGTTTACACTGTACACTGAATTCTTAGGGATCTAACACATTGGCTAGCAATTCTGTTGGGATCCCATCCTTGACAACAACTAACATCCCAGTAGAACCCATGTAACATCAGTAGATGTTTTGACTGCATAAAGGACACTAAGATGGCACCTCACAGCATTGGAATGGCTAAAATACTAATGATCTTTATTGTATCCTCAATCAGAAAAATGTAATTTCCTTAAGCTATTGCTGTGCTATTAAGAAAACAAACTCTTAAAACCCTGCTGGAAATAAAAGATTTCAACTGATTGTTGTGGTGCTGTTCCTTTTTCGTTGTTTTTATTTTTTAAAACACAAACAAAGAATCATAATTAAAACAGAGGTTTATTCCACTTGGAAAACCTCACAAATATATTTTGCTAAATAGCTTTGAGCCTGTATTTGAAAAAAGAGTTTTGTCAATGTTCTCTTATGGACACAATTTTACAGTGCATACAAATGATGGTCCGCACATTACTTATGGTTTTGGCTGGTTGGTTAGTTTTTAAATACAGAGAAATATGCTATTAATATACAGATATTGGCTGGGGGGGTGGGGGAAGAAAAAGACAGAGGAATGATTCAGAGCTTCCAGAGGTAACATCAACTCCATCTAATTTTATCAAACCTGAGTGTTCTGGTTCAGTGGAAAAAATGGACAGAACTCAACACTCTTTTACTAGACATAGGATCCAGATTATCTTCAGTATAAACTGGTGCAACTGCACTGAACCAATGAACAAAAACTGTTTGCCAAAACTTCCTGGCCCTTTAGTTTCATTAAACACATAAGCTTTAGCCCTGACAGATTCTCACCCTGAACAGAGCAGATGCAGACCAAGTATCTGTGAACTCCATCGCGACAATTATATATATTGCAGTAAGGTTTCTTGTATTCATTTTTAGTGACTAACCAGACTGAATGGAAGCTGGAGAAAGACTTGGTTCACATTTTAGTTCTGATCCTCCTTTGCTAAATGAGTATTTTGCTCTGTTTCTCCTGGTGTTTCTGCACCTTTCTACCTAGCTAACACACTAGCTAACACGAGCATGGGCACTTATTTTAGGAAAAAATTATCTTTACCATTCTGTTCAAGTGGTTTTCTCCATGATCTTTTTCTCAACTATTTAGAGGGTTCCACTTCTTAGTTGATCTTGAAGAACTATCACAATTAATATGATTAACAACATTGTGCTCTGCTTGAGTGGACACTGGAAAAATAACAGCAGCAAATAAAACAAGAAAAGGAAAGAAAAAAATGAAAATCTAATGGTTAACTAAAAATAGTAACAAAGAGAGCAAATGAAAGAGTGAATCCATTAAGGCTTGGTTAATTCTGCCATCTCCAGTTCTTTGTTCTTCATATGATACATATGCTTTGCAGCTGCCCCTATCAGAGCTAGAATCCTGTAATTACAGATGCTCCTGCACTTTCCTTCATCTTGCTTCACTGTGAAAAAAGAAGTTTGATTTTTTGCTTCCTTGCTAGCCTAATACAAATCCTTTTTTAGGCAATGTGGAAGATATGTTCATTTTATCTAGCTGATAACCCTTCTTAAATTAGTTTTGTCTCAAATGTTTTCACTTCTTTTTTTTTAGGCACTGATTAAATGCTACTTCCCTTGGCCAATCATCTGCAGAAACAACACCAGCCTCTAAATTAGAGAGACAGACAGTGACAAATATTTGATTACTAAGTAGAAAGGTAAATGAGACATCTGTTGTGATTATTTTAGTGCTTATATTTTGATACTTCTATAAGTGGATCAGTTACCCTAATATAGTTATCTTGAGAAAGACAGTCTGCAGTGGTTACAAATTGACTTTTTATGGAGAAAATAAGACTGTTCCTAACCTATTGCACCGATATTATATTTTGTTAATATTTTATGAAATAAAAGTCCTCCTATTAAGGGTGGTAAATTGCTTTATAATTATAGCATTTCACACACTAGAATGACTACTTCATTTTATAGAAAAAAAGCTCAAAATACAATTTCATTATAATCCCGTGTCTTTTCATCCTTCTGAAGGTTTCAGCAGAAAGCAGTTACATGCATCTCAAATCTCTCCTTTTTCAAATATTAGTTCAATTTAAAGAAAAGAAAATTATGACTCCTGTTCCATGCTGCTCACTGCTAATGAAACAGTTGTGTACAGTGAACAGTTGTACATAGATCCAAGTGAATCAAATGAACAAAGTAAACAACTATAAAATATGGACCTTTTAACTTCTACATCTAAAGGCTGATTTATATACAGTATGAGCACCGAGTTAACTTAAGTGGTTTAGAAACAGATTTAGTTAAATCTGTGCAACTCTCTGGTGCAGTCTCTCTTAAATCAGTTTAAGAGAACCTTAAATCGATTTAGTCTGATGTGGTTTATAGACCTGAATTGGTTTCTAAACCAATTTAGTTAAAATTGGTACCCAAGTTGTGGTCAGACAGCCTTCAAGTCAATCACACTGACCTTAGTCCAAATCAGTACTCTTTTGCAGTTCAGCAAAATTCTCTTTCAGTTCTGCAAAATTGCAGCACCAAAGATTTTTCTCAACTTTCCTCTTTCAACATTTTGATAGAACCATTAAGTTCTCCTGCTGGAAAGCATCAACAGTCTGGCTTATGTACAACCATCTTCTCTCCTACCTGAATACACCAGTGAGAGTTTTGGTGCCTAGGACTGTACACTCAGAAGATTATTTGACTTCCACTGGAGTGCTTTGTTTGTCTGCTAGGTCATCACTGCAACACTATCAATATTATACCACCCATATCGCAAATGAAAACTTGGCTGATTCATATTACTGGGAAATGTCATTAAAATATCCTGACTCGAAAGGCATTCATTTAAAAATAGCCTAATTTAATCAAACAAGATGCAGAAAGAGCTATCAATCATAAAACAAAACAAAACATCCAAAAAAAACCCCCAAACACAAACAAACAAAAAAAACCAAACCACAAACCCAAACAAAACCAAAAAAACCCACCACAACAAAAAACAGAGGGGGGGATTTTTTCCTGTCTTATTCTAGCTTGCAGCCCCCCTGATATCTGAGATGACATCACCGCAATGTGAACCCAGACCTTTCCCTCGTTCCCAAATTCTATTACAATTGTTACACACAAGGACCCTTGAATTATTTCTGCACTGGCTCTGTACCAATATAAGCATTGGCAAAAATTCAAAACATTTTTCAATGGAATGATTCATTGTATAAGTGTTCCGAGATATACAAAAAATACTCACTCATTTGAATTACCCTCTCTGGCTCTTACTGGCTGAAATGACATTGCAAAAGTTGATAGAATATCTTGCCTGATTTCAAACAAAAATTTCAGATGCCACACACCAGCCAACAGTCAGAAGCAGGTTAAAAAGGCATTTTTCTCTTTGCCTCCTCTTACCCGACTTCAAATATTTATTTTTCGGCAATCAAAAATATTTTTGCAGGCAGTTGTAAGGCCTCATCAGCTTTAACATAACGTAGCACAACAAGTTTTGCAGGATGTAAGCTTTCTGTTCCTGCCCTGACAGGGTCCCAGAACTGCCGCTGGTACAAGAGGCACTGCCCCGGGTAGACCCAAGGGTGCCTGCCCGCTACTGCACTGGCCACTCCTCCTTCTCCACTTACCTGGCCTTTAATGAGTAACTTACGCACACACAAGCTTTAATCTGACACTAAGGACTTGGTGATTAATGCATCACTCTATACTCACCACAAAAGGTAAGAATGAGTCTTTGTTCCCAGCGGCTTGTGGCAGATGATCACTTTGCCATGTACACCCCGTACCGTACAGTGCAGCTTCTACAGTACTTGTGTCTGAGATTAAAACACACCTTGTAAAAACGGTTGATGCACTAGAGGGAAAGCACAGCCTTCTTACCCAAACACGTCTTTTTTTAATTTAGTCTTATTACTCATCTAGCTCCGGCTCCCCAGGACATGAACTCTGAATAGCTTTGGTACTAGTCAAACAAAGCACAGCATGGTTAGCCTAAACTCACAGACACAGCTATGGTTTTATGAACGGACCCACCCGGGAAACACCAGCTGATGCTCGCTCTTTCTTTCTGACTTTAGTTTTCATTTTCATTCTAATGACATAGCTTTGGCTGCTATAAACAAAAAGGTGATACAAATGCATATTGAAATGCAGCACGTTACATTTCCCAGTTCCTCTCAATGGCACAATATTTCAACAAACTGTCAGAATGGTTCAAAACAGCTACTGCTGAGAGCCTCCTGCTTCCAGCAGTACAAAGAACTGGTGCAGCTCATGTCACTTAACTCACACTCTTACTTTATTCTCACGTTCTGTTACTTACATCCCATTACAAAAAAACGTTGGCACCTCTTTAAAGATTATTTTGTGGAAAGAATGTATATATATGCATAACACCACACTCCAGAGTAAATACGTGTACTTTTTGGTAGCTAACAGTGTATCAGAGCCTACAGGGTTTTTCTCCCCCTTCTGTTTCCTGTTCTCATTAAAATATTTTTTAATGAAAATGTCATTGGCATGTCACACTATTTCACCCACAGTCAACTCTCAGATGCTCATTATGCTTATTCTTGAGACAAATGGTGGACTAAGAACAAAAAATATTTTGCCCCTTAGGAGAACTAGAATATCAAAAAATAAAATATAAACCAACTCATCAGTAAACCATATTCGTTTCAGGACATTGCTTAAAGTGTTCTAGTATTAATTAAATACCCCCAAAATGGCAACATTCGCTTCATTCTACATGTTATCTTAATTTTCTTCACTATACATTTATATTGGGAACGGAACCTTTCTTTAATAAAGGGAACAAGACTGTGGAATTCTAAAAGCAAAGGGTTAGAAATGAGAGAAAATTTGATGAAAGATTAGAGATAGATGCAGGAAAATGTAGATTCACAGAACAAAAGTACACGTAAGAAATCAAATGCCTGGAAAACTAACACTGCTAGCCAATGCTCTTGACCCAACTGGTTAATTAATATTTTTCAAATCATCATTATTCCTAAATGAATCTCCACAGCAATTATTAATCCCTAGATATAATTATTAGCACACACACATGTATTCTTCCTAATCAAAAGAGTCACACCATCAAGAATTGAAAGCATGAAAGGACAAACACAAGAAGCAGGTTGAATTCTTGGTATGTTAAGGCTTTGTATCCCAATGACATCAGCTAGAGAAAAACCAACTAAGGCTTGAAATCAAAATGAAACTTGTTTCTGCCACCGTCAAGTAAGGCTGCTTTACTGTACGACTTACAAAATGAGGTGTTTTAGGGTGGCCCCACTGGATACGAAGATTCAATCATAGCAATGAGTGGGTGACGTGAATCATTTGTTCGGATAGTGAAAAGACTGGTAGTACCATCCGTGGACAAATTTATTAGAGCAAGAAACTTGCACAATTTGAGACGAAAGTTTCAGTATCTGAATTTTAAACAACGCACATTTATAAAGACCTTTGACTTCAAAAAGCACAGTAAATGCAGCTTTTTTCTTTGAGTTCACTCTTCAAGATCAGAAATCCAAAAATCCTAACACGCACAGTTTTGGGGAGACAGTCTTTTTTTTTTATTTTTTTTGTCAGGAGCTCATTTTTGACATGTGCAAGTTGGGAAATAAGGGGCAAGGGAAGAATTTCTTTTCTGCAAGTAATATTCAGAACCAGAAAACACACAAATGCTACCTTAAAATCGACAGGTTATTTAAATTATTGCCTCATGTAAGCTTATCAATGGAAAACAGAAATACAGGTAGAACTTTTGAAGCCTGTAAACTGAAACCTTTATTCAGAGGTTTTTGGGTCATGGCATGGCCCAAACCAAAATAAAATTCTAGGTAACTACAAAACAGAAACTTCAATTCAGATTCCATCTTTCTGATCTAGAAGGCTCATTTTTTTCCCTAGTGCTTTCCTTTAAGCCAAGTAATTAGTGCTGTATGTGAGATCCTGAAAGTAAAACTGAAGCTCCATCTGTGACTGTTTATACAAATTACATATCTCATCATATATTACTAGTGGTAGAAAAAAGAAAGAGGTATTCTATGTATTGCATATTCCTATATTTTCTTTTTATGATGCTTTTGTATTTTGTTTACAGAAGATGGAAGTAAAGTATTTGATTCCAGTAGTAGTTGTAAATTACCACCAAAATTAAAGTAACCTTCCAAGATCATTTTGTACTCATACATATTTAAATACCAATTTCTCAGGCTCTCCCTTACAACCTTCTTAAGACAGATAAATAATATTTTTATACTATGAAGAGGTAGAGTGCCTAAAGAAACAAACACATAAAGACAGGAAACTTTCCTTTTCCCTCCATTAACAGTTTTCTGAAGCTTGATGTTCAAACATTGGGGAAAAACAAAAGGAAACTGTTAGGTGAAATACTGCTACAAACAAAACATTTTTATAAGCTTTGAATTCCATTGCAAACACACAAGCCAGGGCAGAAGCTGAGAAGGAGGATGAAGTTTCCCAAGCCTGAGGCTGTGCTGGTGGGATTGGCACAAGCAGTCTTCACCTTCCCCACCCCAAAGAGAAAGCAAAGTCTTCGTCTTCACCTTCTCAGCTGCCTGCTAGGCTGTGTTTCACCAGTGCAAGTGGTCCCTCAAAGAGGAGCACCACAGAAAGCTGTGTGAGCACAAGTGGATGCAAATCAAGTCAGCCCAACTATCCACATCAATGAATTGTAAAGCTGCATCTCTAAGAGAAGTTATAATAAAAAGCTTGAATGGTGCTATCACACTTTTCAGATTATGTAAGTAAGCTTTTAAAAGTTGTGATATACTTAAATCCAAACAGACAAGTTTCATACATCTTGATGATAACAAGAAATACAGCCTGAACTTCTTACAACAGAGAGCTTAGCTGACTGGTTTATGTTTGGATGTAGAGCCAAAGTGCTGTTAACTCACACTATTCTGCCCTTAACTATTGTTTAATTCATGCCACTATGGCAGACATCTTCATACCCCAAGAGCCTGCTTTGTATCCACATGAGCGTGTCTACTGGCATCTTACCACCAAGTCTCCTAGCTGCAGAAGCAAACCAGTCCCCTTCCCACAAACACGCTCTGACACCACGGATGCCTTTCATTAGCTACACTTCCTCCTACGTAGGGGGGTATTTTTACTTGGCACCAAAACAAGCGGCACAGTTGGGTTTTAAATCAGGAGTGTGCTTGTCACAACTAAGTAAATAATGTTTACTTTCTAAACTAATATATATCTAGCCATATTCTCTAATGGATTTTGAATGAGTAAACAGAAATGCAGTTTTGACATGCAAACAGACAGTGTGAGTACTTCCCCACAGCTCCCATCTCCATTTTGGTCCCCACAGAGCCTTTGCCCTTCCCAGAACAGTCCCCTTCCAGAAGCAGGGTAATGACTTTATCACACAGCAATATAGAAATTACGCCATTTTCCACTCGGATCATACTTGAAGATGAAATCATTTTTAACGAAAGGCAGCAAGAAAAAGCACAGTGTTCCCCAAGCCCTGCCTCTACCCTCCCCGGGTGCGACAGGCCGGTGAGGGGTGAGTGGGACATGGAGGCTACCTGGCAGCCTGGCCCTGGCAGACGTGCTCCCTCGACTGCCATGGAGCTTTAGGAAGTTGTGATGCCACCCATACATGCAAAAAGGTACGCTGACTGAAAAGGAGAGATGGGGACAGAGTCAGCCTCCCTGTGCAACACGACAGGTAGGGGGAAGAAGCAGCAGCCATGTTCTATGCCAGCCTTCTTCCTCGCCCTTCTGTGCTCGCTGGGGACCGGTGACCTGTGCAGGTACCAGGGACCTGCACCTCTTCCCCACAGGAGTCATTAGAAAGCATAAGCTCTGTTTCAATTACAGAGCTTGCTCAACTGCAGGTCATTTACTGTTATCATTTGGGTTTTAGTCTCTGCAGCATCCCCGTCCATGGGACTTTTCACCTCTTCCATGACAGGATCCAATTTCAGCCCTGAGGACTGTGCTGGCCAGGGGAGCAGCTGAGATCAGCACCAGGACTATGGGGCATTTTCTCTACTTTGCCTCCTTTCTTCAGAGCCAGCACACTGCAGTCCATACAACACCCTGCCCTGCCTCAGTTTGGGTGTTTCTTAGAGAAGTCTCCGTGGCATCTGCAAGGCCGCCGCTGTGCAGGAACTTCCCTGTGCCCCAGGGAAGCTCCCCAGGTACAGACTGAAGCTTGGGGGACGTAAGAAAGACCGCACTGCTGCAATACGCTCCAGCGTTGCTGTCGTCTTGATGTGCCTAACCTTAAATATTGAATGGATCACATGAATGGTTATTTTTCAGCACTGTATTCCAGACTCCTAGATCTCAAAAGGCTGCTCATACATCATGCAGTATAAAAGCTAATACAATTTCAGGTGTAGTACATGACCAAGGTCAGGGACATTTTCTCTCTGCTGGCACTTTTTAAGCACTTAACAAAACCTTGTCTTAAACAATAGGCCTGTTACGATAAAGACAAAACAGACTACGTTCCTGGTGAGCAATGATATTTGCTTATTGCAAGCAGGCAATGATAATTAAGAATTGATAAATCCAAGGTAATGCACAATTAAGGGACTAATTTGCACGGTTATTTGTCACTATTTCTCACACATACGAAGTGCTACTCACAAACAGTTTGCTAAATATCCATTTGTAAATACAGATACAGGATTTGTACATAGCAGATACTGTGCTTAGTTTGGCTGCACAACTACAGTCCCAAAACATTAGGAAATAATGAATGTGTGGAAAGCAGAATGTGAGTATTTAAATAATTCAAAACTACAGTATTCAAACCCAGAGTTATGCTTTATTTATTCTGAAAAAATACACCCAAGATGAAGGTCTTATATTAAAATGAAGCTCTAGAAAGAAAAATCTTGAAATTACAAATCTTCTATTCCTAAATAATATTATTTTTTTCTAAATAAATATTCACAATTCAAGGAAAATGTCACTTTAATACCAGTAATGACTGTTAGCAATACACCTACAAATGCTACTTGAAAACAGTGGAACATAATTAAATGCAATATTACGAAATAAAACCAACATGTTTTTGGAGCATCTGATTGTTAACCTTCCTCATGAAATAAATTAAAAAATAAATAAATAAAACATACAGTACTTTGCCCACACTGTAATTTGTCAACTGTTGAGGAAATTGGCATGTCTTTTCTGCTGATTTATTGGTTAATCCCAACAATCCATTGTGGAAAAGGCCAACAATGAATTACAATGTGGGGAAAAATTAAGCCATGCATTTAAAAAGTATTTAACTATACAGACATTAAAGCAAATTTCAATCTTCTCATAGACCCAGATAAAATATTTGGACTATTATAGTAGATAATAAATTAATTGTTTCAAACGTTCTCTCTCTCAAGTGTTATACCCTGTATAGTAGTTTTGCTAATAGCAAGACACACTATGGAAAAAATAGCAAATTTGGCTTATTATAACACAGAAAGCACATTCACCAGCACCAGTGACTGTTGCAATTCTAAACCAGTGACTGTTGCAATTCTAAACCAGTGACTGTTGCAATTCTAAAAGTACTACAAGACAGTCTAAACAGTCTAAAAGACTGTTGAGTCTTTAATACACTCACGAACTACAAAATTTGGCAAAACATCACTTTAATCACATATTTTTGCCTGTTGCTGAAGAGGACTGTCATGCAGACAATGCCCTTTAAAAAAGCCAGTGTAACAACAAACCCCAAGCAAGTACACGCAGGCAAAATGGAAAGTATTAGCCAAGTTCTTTACTCGAAGGTTTAATGTGGGCCACCCAAGACTACCTGGGCCAAAATTAACTAGAAATTTGTGAGAAACCCATCAAGACAGGCCTGAAGAATGAAAAAAAATATTTATGAAGATTGATTTTCTACCTTATCAGTGAAGTTGTCAGCATCATTGTCCAGTAACAGCAACAAAAGGCCAGATTCAATGTATTTTTCTGCTTAGGAAAACCTGAACCTTCATTTCAAAGTCCCCAAGCCAAAACCATACACAGCCCCTGTTTATGTGCTCTCAGCTTCTGCTGTGGATGTTCCTTCAGCTAGTATAAAATATGTAAATATTTACCAAGATGAGACGAAACCAAACCAAACCCCCAGCATCGGAAAGAAAGCAACTCTATTGCCTGGTCTTACAGTCAGTTTTCTCAGATATGCAAGTCGAAGTTCTTGTGAGAAAAGTAGAGAAGCAGCAGTCGTCTTTTTGTGCTCATTTAAGTTTGAATGATACACTTTGTTCAGTTTTCCCCTATTTTGTTGAGGTGAAAAAATAACTAGTGAAGATTTGCTCCCAAAGCAGTTTTCTACCAGATTTTTTCCCCCTCAGCAGCTGACCTAAAGACTATTAAAATAAACAAACAAAACCAAACCAAAACAAAATTAAAAGGAAAAAAGGGGGAAAGAAAGGAAAAAACAAACAAAAACATTATTTCCTTAATGTTTTTTTTTTTAAAGATACTTAATTGTGATTGCAATCTGGAACCAATAGGATTACCAAGAAGAAGAGGTATGAGTATGAGGACCATCTGCTGTCTGATATTGTCTAGAAACTAAAGGGGAACTACTATAAGCCACCAACAAATGACATGCCAAGAAATCACAGCAGAGCACACAGCATCTGACAGGTTCTTACTGGGAGACCTGTTGACAGTTTATCAGCAGGCAATACCAATACTGCCTCGGGGGAACTATACTGGACTAATTCAGGAAACTCAGAGAGATTGCTCTGAAACAGATGACACAGCAGATGAGAAATACTGACCACAGCAAGAGTTGGTATCAAGACAACCTACTTCACCAGGGTATGAATCTCACCAGAGAAGAACTGAGGAGATGCACCTGAGAACTATATGAAGGGATGAAGCAGCACTCTCAAAGATGTATTTGGCAAACACTGCAACGTTCTTCTGTGACAAAATGATCTAATTTCACTTGCCAAACTGTATTTGCAAAGTTGGGTGCCTCTGCCTTGTACACATGCCCAGAGTCAGCTTTTAAAGTGATGTAATTTATGTTACATTTATGTGCTCTATGTAATGCTGTCATTTCAATGAAATCCCATATTTGTGTGGCATTATTAATTCAGATAGCTACAAATGTATTTATTCAGTAAGAACAAAAGCTATTTTAACTCCTTTCCACATTACTGGAAGTTCTTAGCTACTTTTTATTTCCTGAGAATTTTATCATCTTTCTAAACCTGAGCTTAATGATCACTGTTCATTGTAACAGGTCATTTCCTTGGTCCTTATTCTGCTGTTCCAAGGGAGTTTATGGGACCTAAAAGTTCTGTGGTCGTGGCAGCTGGAAGATCCCCAACGACAGACAGTGTTTCACAAGCCACATTAGCCAACTGTGCTACCTTTCAAACTTCTGCAAAAATATTGGTGCTCAACAGCAGGAGAAGGGCACTGGAGGGGGGGGGGGGGGAGGATAATGCAAAGCCAGCACAAACCATGGCACACAGCCCTCAGCTTAGAAACAGTCCCTTGTCAATGGCTGGGAGCTGACTGAGGACAGTCCAGCAACACTTCAAATACGAAGAGGCTCCCCAGAGAGGCCACAGGATCAAGGATGGCAGAAAAGGTGTTCTGTAACCACATATAGGGCACAGCTGAAGAATAATGTGGGCACAGTTGAAGAATAATGTGTGAGGTGCCCAAATTCATTCTGATTTTAATGCTTATTGATTTTATTATACTGCTCTTATATGTTGTCTGGTAGCACTTTATAAATGTTTTATGTAAAATAAATAATTCAAGAAAGACATTGCTTTCTTCAGTAAAGTTTATGACATCATGAGAGCTGGTTTTTGTTACTATGCTGACTGCAATGATGAAAGAAAAAGGAAAACGGGGATCTAGACATTTCAAACGTGACAATTTTCTAAATCACAGCTGCTTTTTGTGTTGCAGAAACACTATGATCAGGACTGTATCAGCTATACAATATAAAACAGTTTTGTCTCTTTCTGACACTGTTTTTCACATTTTTTCCTCCCCTCTGAACCTTGATTACAAAACCATAACCTTCAATAAAATGGATTGCAGTTTATTGTATTCGAATGTAATTTTGTCTTTATTTCCCCCTTATCTCCGTTTGTTCTACTATCTTCAGTAGCACTTGCACTGTATCAAAGGGAGAAACTGCAAACTGAAAAAGCCACTTTCAACTTAACTGAATAAATTGGCATCTGCTTTTTTAACACCTTTTTGGACATGACGAGAGCCAACCAATCATAATGCTTACAATCTGTTTGACAAACTGCTTCTAATAAGTTCATACCCTTCCTTATGTACATTCCCCCTGAAACACCTTCCAGCCAATTCTTGTAGACCACGCTACAAGATCAAGAATTTACCTAGATGATACATTTAACAGTGGTGTCTCAGTGACAATGGATTTTATGTCAGCACATGAACATTTACACTCGTCACTGAAAGGGAACTAACAGATTATAGAACAGGGTTACATATCAGTATTTCTTACAGCTTTAAAGCTAGCTCTTAATCTTTCTGTGTAGAATGTTTCCCAACTTTACAGAATCATTGCAGCATAAAGTAAATTACATGAAATTAATAAATCTTGCCTGGGGCACACACAAAGATAGTGTTGTGCAAATCTTGCTGCAAGTCACCATAAAGTCAGAGTACTGCTCACTTCCCAGGACTCTGTTCTGGAGGGCAGATGGAGCAAGTGGGGAAAGGGACCAGGAGTTAGAAGCATACTCCTTCTTAGTTTTGTCCAGGATTTTTTTAGGTGTTTTTCCAGTAGTTTCAAAATCTATTCAAGACAAGAGTAGAAATCCAAGAGTAACTCCTCTTTCTTGAAATGTAATAATCTCACTCCAAGAAATCATCACATCACTTTAGAACAGAACCTTGCTGAACTACAGACTCAAATCTCACAAAGAGCAAGTAAATAAAATGAGAAGTTCTATTCCCTTTTCAGTGAAAATATTGAGCCAGTGCTATTCACCATCTTTTACTACCCTACTCACTAGATCCTACTACTTCAGCATGTTTCTTAGCTCTGACTCATCACTGTTTTAGAAATGATAAAAGTGCTAAAAATGCTAGGTGAACAAAAAAAATGGGAGCTCAGGAAAAAAAAAAGAAGAGAGCATTGTTTCAGAGAATAACACAGGTAATTAGTATCAGTTTTGGTCTTACACATCCATACATTATATCCTTGTCATATTCTCAAGAAGCAGCACAGTCTGAGGGCAGAACTAACCAAAAAACAAACCCTGACAAAGACTGAAGCAGGATTAACAGGCAGTTGGAAAGCATGATGTATCTTTACTACAGCTGATAGAGTCACACACATCAGTGCTGAAACAGAGATATTTCCAAACCACAGCACAGCTGGATAAGAATCTTCCCATCTCTGGTACAACCAAAGAGATTAGAGCTGGCAGCAGGAGGAAAGAGATCCTCCACTGTCAGAGAGCAAGGTGTCTTTCTGAAGGAATGGGAACCCTCTGCTAATGCCTGCAGGGATTATGAGACCAGAAGGAATAGTTATGGTAGCTGTTTAATCTTCTGAATATATATAAGCCTTTGTCTCTGATAACTTGTTCTTATCCCTTCAGAACTTGAACACAATTATGCATCGTGCAGTGGTCCTGCTCAAGGAAGGTGTTTGCCATTAGTAGATAATACATAGCACACTAAAGACCTCTACTTGAGAGAAGGACGCTTTGTGGCAGTCTTTGTGCAGCCAGAGAGATGAAACTATGAAGGGTTTCTAATCTAAACACATAAGGTACAGAAAGAGTTAAAAAGGTCTGTTGATTTATTCATGCAAAGTCTTGAGTACACATGGCACTACATGAACAAGCAGTCTCCACACTTTTCACAACTGTTATATGTAAGTATGTAAATATATGAAAATCTGATCGGTAATACACTTTTAGAATACCAATGCTTTAAGAAGTTCTGTATCGGTATAAAAATCTATCATGAGGAACAGTGCACAATCAGGTCCTCTGTACTGTAAACTGGGTGACATAATTATACATTAAGATCGACAGTTTCACCTTCTGTGTTTGCTTTTCTATTTGTCTTACATCTTAAATGGCAACATTCCTACACAACTTCCATTCAGACACAATTTGGTGTGTTCAGTGAACTCAGATCCCATCTTCTTTCTCTGGATACTCAGGCAGTTTTGATGTGCCCTTGTGCAAACAAAGGGTTAAAAACTTTTCTTATGTTCCTACTGGGTTGTAAAAGAAACTGCTGAAGCTGATCAATGACCACTGTTAAGACCTGGAAACCAATTATAAACCTGAAATTTGTGATGAACAAAGCTCTGAAACACTAGGATGAAAACTCCTGAATTAGTCCAGTTCATTAAAATCATTAATAGTCATGAAATGAAAACCACCAGAGTCCAAAAAGGCTTAATGCCCTATCCATATTAATTAGATGGGAGCAAATCTGAAGTGAAAAGCAGCACATGCTTTGTAGAATTAGCAATTGCTCTCTACAGACTACACAGATCTCTATTAAAATTCAGTTTAATTAAAATTGATCACGTTAAGAAACTGATGTGGTTAATTAACTGAATTCCTGGACTTCTTTTCATACATTTCACAAATGCATTGTACCCTGCTTTCTTGGGTGACAGCTTATGTTGCAGTGAAAGTCTGGATTTTACAGGTTAATGCTGCGTGTTCCATGAGGCTTAAAGTTCCCGGGTGTCCCCCAGAAAACCCTCACAGTGCAGGGGAAACAACAGGCCTTAGAAGCTACCAAAATCTAGCACCAGAAAGCCTGGCTGGAGTCTAAACAGTTTATCTTGTAGATCAGCAGAAAACTCTGGGCACATATAAGGAAGTATTGTAAAAGCTGTGGTCTCCTAAGGTCTATCATCAGAACTAAACAAAGCATCCAGGGAAGCTATAAATAGATGCATAGGCTGTACCAGCACAGACTGCCATAAACAGCCAAAGGCTCTGGTCCCTGCAATTGATGAGTATCAACAGGTAGACTGCAACCATTTCAGTTTTTGAAAGACATTGTCCCCGTTGCCTCACCAGGCTTGTCTCAGGGCTTAATCCTAGAGCTGCCCAGGAACACAGAGTTAGCCCAAGCTTCAGTGCTCTATATGGTGATTCCCAGAGGGCTGTCAAACCGGTACATCCAAGAGTTTGCAGTATCATTCTCTAGAAAATAAGGTGACCATTTCTAGAGTTTCGAAGTGGACTTGGCATTGTTAGATTAACAGCTCGACTTGATGATATTAAGGGTCTTTTCCAACCTAACTGATTTTATGATAAACCACTAGTGCCCTACCAGCTCCAGAAGAAAGGCTGAACTGCATCTAATGATTCATTTTTATCATGCCATTGTTTGCAATGATAAGGCATTGTGAATAGTGCCGTTCGCTTTTTGGTAGGAAGATTTCAGGATTTGCTTTTCTATCCTTTATGCCTTGGCATGGTTTAGTCTCTGGACGCAACTTGGTTACGAAGTAGTGCTGTAAACAGTTCTCATCTCAGAACATCACTTCTTAGAAAATATCAGCAAATGGGCCAGTGCCTGCCCCTTACATCATACTGTACAAGCGGACATCAGTGCAGCCACTGTTTGAAAGAAAGCGAATGGGCAAACATCAGATACAGATACTGATACAGAACAGAGGACCACGCTACAACAACCAGATTATCATCTGGACTGCCTTCTGAGAGGCTTCCCAGCCTTTCAGGGAGCACAATGACATGTGGAATCTCTAATAATTATAAGCAATGATACTTCTGGATCAGCTCCGGAGAGATGTCAAAGATAAAAGCCCAAATTTTTAGGAGAAGACTGTAGCCAGACAACTCCTGAAGGAGAGAGGATCCAAGGTCTAAAAATGGCACAAAGTCTAGATGGAAGCCAAAATAATTACCAAGAAATGATAATACAATAAATATATAGGAAAGAACAGTGCTTTTACAGATGAATTTTACCTGCCTTTGATTTATATTAAAATCTATATGAATAATGGCACCAAACTTGGTACAACTACATCTCATTCTTCATTCCTTCTGACAACTATGTAAATGCTAAAATGGTATTTTCTTCTCTGAATGCACTTTGCTAGTCATTCACTATTAGCATTGCACACAAATGTTGCAAACAGGCCGCCTGTGCATGTGGAGGGATGCACATGTAACCTTTATATATAATATATATAAACCTTTATATGTTTAGATAGAACCAACTGCATTCAACTCCAGCACTATTTTTTTTTTAAAGAAAAGCAAAGCAACATCTGACTAGGATATAAGATACATGACTGGCTCTTAATTCCCTCATGGCCAAACCCTTCTTAATGTCTTGGCCTGTTTCAGTTAAAAGCTCATGGTTCAAGTAATGTAAAAGACGTGCATTCAATCATTTTCCTTTTCCCTAAAGGCAAACACTTTCTTATCGTGGTGAAACAGGAGTCATGGGCTGATGCACTGGAGAGCCAAAGTTCTTTTAAGCCTCATCAGAACATTGAATACTTACTGCAACCTATCATTTGGAACTAGAGTAAAACAAAAGCATAATGCAAACAAACAGTGGAGGTTCAGTCAGCATTATCTAGTATTGCATAAGCCTAAACAGCTGCCTTATAAAATGAGAATACACAAGCTAAGACACAAAATCAAATCGAAGAATTTAACTCGGGGTGAAGGGGGGAACAAATCTATTCATATTTAAATCAGGATTCCATAGTCAATAATTAAAATGCAATCAATTGAAAGGAGATGCTCTCCATGTACTTGCCTTGCAGGAGGGGTTATTTTAGGACAACATTCTCCCAAGTAACCACAAAGAGGGCAAGGCCTTAACACAGCAAGTGTGCACTCTTCACTCGAGCAGCCTCTTCTTATAATCCTCTTTTTATAATAAAAAGGGAATATTCATATTTTGAAAAACTGAATGACAGTACAACTGGATAAAATAGAAGAGAATTAAAGAAACCACATGGTAATTAAAGCAGGTTATGCACTGATAAAAGAACTCGTAGAAAATTATGTCCTAAATCACCTTACTCATGTTTCTTAGGGACTCAGATCTTTTGTTTCTCAGAGGGACTTTACTGGGCTACCAGGTGAAACCACATCTCTCCACAACAGAAGAATGAATGGGAGTTGTCTCTTTCAAAGTAAAAATCAAAGGAGCTGACAGAAATCATGAGAAGTGACAGAAAGGGAACGAGAAACATATGAGGAACAAATCCCTCCCTTGCAGAACAGGCCAGGTCCCAAACCCCAAGTGACTTCTTGGGCACTCACTGCCTGAGGTTCAGTGTTTTCTGGAGCCCCTCTGGCCTTAGTCCCTCTCACACCTTGCTCCCTGGAGCTGCAACTCCAGCAGTTCCCAGCATACTACTGCTCCCCAGGCAAACACAGGTAACATGTGCTGATTTCCAAAATTCCTTCCCCATCCATCTTTTCCTTATCACCTTCTTCCTAAGAAACAAAAACTCCAGAAAAGAATATCCAGGGGTCTTCTCTCCACCGCTCTCCTACTGATGCCCTTTTCTTGATGCTAACACGGTTTAAATGCCTTAGATCCATTTTGGCAGTGAATCATAACCTCCTTTCAGTGTTTTAGAATGAAAGCTTACATAAACAATGACCAGGACTAATCTTCCCTAGTAACTAAAAAAAATTAAAACTCCGATTACACTTTTGAGTACCTTCAGCCCCATAAATGAAGATTTACAGTTTACTGAGCCCTGTTTAACACAACCTCAGACTGCTCTGGTAGAGCAATCATTTGTGCACTATGTGTTTTATAGAAGTTTCAGGGGAAAGAGGAACAGGGCTTGTGAAACAATTCCATGCCACAAACAGGCACAGCACTTCCAGCAAGACAGATTTCATAATAAATACTTATGAAAGGAATTACACCCAACAAAACTAAGAGAGACCCATCTTCATCTATTTCATAACCACATGAAGCTACTTTAAATCTGTTAAGTTAGCGGCTTACTCCTGACCTACACATGAAACCAACAAAAGGAAACAGAAACCCCTTGATTGACCATTGTAAAGACAGCATATGTAGCAGCCCAGTTTGAACAGCTTAGGAGGACAAAAACCAAAAAAACCCCACACCAATTTCTTTCACAGTGAAGAGCCAGAAACATCAGAACCAGACGTGTTTACCAAAAGGCTAGTTTAAAAATCAGTAATTGAAAGGAATTATATCATCCTTTATGTTGGTGACATCAGTCAGACTATTTTATATGACTTTCATATGCCTCATACACAAAGTACACTAACTCAATAACCCCTCATCTGGGCTTCTAAATACATCTTGGGCCCATTACTTGCAGCAGTAGGTACGGAATGCAGACTTTGGCTGGGGACAGGGTAGAAGATGATGTAAATCATTTAAATGAACATGTGGAAAATGGAGGCACTGTCAGAAAAAGTTACTGCTGGACCTCATTTCCAAAGTCTGCCTGAGAGCATTAAAGGGAAACTGTGCACTACAGGAATTCTCATAGTTGACTTTGGAAAAAAACAGGCAATAATAATTCTCTGAAAAGCCATACTAAAGCTGGACTAGGGTACAGTTTAGCCCAGTATGTTGTCAACTTGTCAGCATCAAATCAATGAATATATATAAAAATCAATTGATATTTATACAAATTTGTGTCTCCTGCTCTCCAATGCAGAGATTTAAAGATTGCATGGAATATTAAGGATTGTTTCATTACTTCTTGATGAATTCCTAAGTAGGTAAGATGAAATAACAGCTGCAGTCAAGATGTAGAACTGCTCAGTACTTCTCCTTAGTTTCTATTTCATAACTTTCTTTTTTTTTTCCATAATTATTATAATTTCTGCAATTATTATTTGTAGTCTTGTGAATGTAAAAAAATGTTGTGTTCATACACTGAACATTAACTGCTTTATGAAAGTTCAGGCTCATCAGGATATTTTAAGGGAATGTTTACCCAGTCTGTCATCTTCTAACTTGAGGAAACTCTCAGCAGTGTCTGTCAGACTTGTTAGTGTCCTGTGTTTTGTCATTTTCCTTAGCCTGACCCTTCCTCCTACAAAAACTGTCAACATGTAAAATGCTTGAAGTGGAAATGGTCAAACCAAAATTTCAGGAAAAGGAATTAGTAACTCAGTTTTATATGTGAAAGCCTCTCACACTATATAATTACATTTGAATGAAAAACCTCTATTCTTCTTGCTGTTTTGGAAGGTAATGTTTACTTTGGATGTACAAAGTGCACAGTTGCTTCATGTGAATTATGTGCCTTATAATAATTCTACTTTCAGAATAGCATGACATTTGGCTAAACACACAAAAATTATTGTTGGTAAAATATATTAATTATTCCTATAGTAAGATTAAAACCTACAACTTGCAGCTGAATGGAAGAAAATGGCTTTAAAAATTACAAGTGAAATCACCTAGAATGCCATGAAGAATGATGGACAGGAAGGAAGATGACACATACAAAGCGCCCATGCACCCTAAGTTCAGTTACAGTTCATCATATCATACCAGAGGCCCTGTTTCAATAATCTATTCTTGTGCTATGCATGGAACAAGGAGCTTTGAAGCAACCTCTTGCGTTAATTTTGCATGAAAACACCATCTGGCCCTAAACAACTATCTAGGCTATGGATCTGTTATAGCCTAGATATGGTCAACATGATATTGAAAGGTCAAAGAAGGGTCTAATTATATGCCTTAGTACTTAGAGGCCATGGTCACTGGAGCATGATTATAATCACTCAGACCAAACAAGACTCATTTATAATTTTAATTATCAGTGAATCAGACATCTCTCAAAGAGTTGTTCCATGTAAAAGAATTACATGACTGTTGCTCAGAATAACTGTCTTGTCTTGTTTGTCTCTAAAATAAACCCTTAAGATACCCTCAGTTAATTCCCTGTTGATATATTTAGAATCCATCAATCTTCAACCACTGCATATTAACACATTTGGAGTATTGTATAACTGCAGACAAAACGCTGCCTTGTGTTGCAATGGTATCATCTGTTACAAGAGAGTTTTCAAAAAAATCCAGAATTCTAAACCTACAAAATACCAGGCGAGGGCTAGCCTTGCAGTTCCACTCACTCCCTTGTGCATAATGACACAACATGTACAAAACAGACTGTAGTGATATTTTAACAATCTCTTGCCTCACGCATGGCACAGGGTAGTGGGGCTTTTTTTGGAGGGAACTGAGCTGTAACTAAAGGAACACCCACTTTGGCTGTTGAGGGGGGGGGGGGGGGGAAAGTTTTGTTTTGAAAGAGTTCAGGAGGAAACAAAAGGAAAGTAAAGTCAATTGATAAGCTGCCCGGGAAAGGGTTACAAGTTCCACCTTTTTGGGTGGTATATGAGG
>WTSP01009447.1:0-21809 GCA_025331215.1 Actenoides lindsayi | reverse complement strand
TTGGTTTTAAGCTGTCCATGGCTCAGATAATCTGCTTGAAGCATTTGATTTCTCCTCTTCAGATGACCAGACTCATGTCAGATGGTCACCAATTCCTCAATTTTCTTTATGTCAGTTCTGACTTCAGGCATGGGGTTTGATTTACAGAAATGTGATTTCTGCAAATAGAGCACATTCAAAAGTGACCTCAGTGCAAGCTGAGTTTTCAATATATGAAGTGTTTGTTGCTACTAAGTATTCTAAAGTTGATGTCCTAAGCATCTCACATTCAGTATCAAAAAAACAGTGCAGTGGTTCCCAGCTGTTCTGGAACAACCCTTGTGAACACTGTCTTCCCATACTACTTGTTCCCAGCTTTCATCACTTTTACTTTCCTACTGGACATTCTCTGTGCTCTCCACCTCACCTCTACCATCAACACTTGACCAGCTGGGAAAACCACAGCTCACTGAGGACTGGGAGCATAAAAAGTGCTATTACTGCAGCAAAAGAGGACCACTGGAGCCATAGTCAATGCTGGAGGCATGGCTGTGCTGGATAATGTAGCTGTAATCATCAGGGCAAAGCTTAGGAGACAGTTGTTAATTCAGAGTCAGAAGTAGCAGGCACTGAGAGAAACACTTCACACTAGAAGACAAAATACTATGTAAAGCATTATTTTCACAAGATAAGGGACATGAGTTTATAGCATTAAAAATGGTGTGTCATGATTCCTAAACAACAAAGATCCCCTACTGCTACTCCAGAAAAAAATACCCTCAGCTTCCTTCTCTTTTGAGTACAGTCATGATTTGAACCACTCATGAAAGACTTGAATCTGTTTTGGTCTTCAGCTAACATTAATGTCACTGTAATGGGTCACTATAGCTGTCAATTTGTTTTGTGGAAACAGGAGTCCAGGAAGTGCTTACCTGCACTTTATTTACATGATAATTTATATACTACTTCCTTGTTTACACAATGAGCATAAAAACTGTCACCTACTTGTCCACTGGACATTTGAAGCCAGGTGAAGAGGCATCTCCCTCAGCCTGTGTCACAGGGATGGCTGGACTCTCAATCCCTTCAAGTAATCTCAGCTGGGTCACAAGGGGGAACAAAGCCTTGCCAGGTCAGCTTCCTGGGGAGCATCCAGCTGTACTGTCAGCCCAGCTTCCCTCTTTAAGCCCAATTGCCCCCATCACCTGCCCTCTGCCAGGTTTCTGATGTAACCTGCTTGCAGGGGTACCTTCTCCTGCTTGGCACCTTGGTCACTGACTGCTTAGAGGGCTTCCTTTTCTCAAAGGCTCTCAAGGGTCCCCCTACAACCTTAACCAGAAAAAGAAGAATGTCTACAGCTCAGCAAGTTACACTTGCTCACATTTAATTGACGTGAACGTCAAGGGGACCATTCACACAACCAGAAGTTAAGGAAGTACCCAGTATTTTTGGAACCTGGGCACTAACAGGGAGAAAACCCCCTGCTACACAGTAAACACAGCTTCATTTTCCATTACCCATTAAATGTTCTATCACCACTGAATCCAGCACTTACAGCACCACCACCAAACTGGAGTCACCTACATTGTGAACACATTGTGCATTAGTGTACATTCAGACATGCAGAACACCCCCCGGTTCTAGTCACCCCATCACCAGATTTGTTGACCTACTGCTCTTTGTTTCCCTTCTTGTTCACACCCCCCACTTCCTTCCAGAGGAAAGCAACAGCAGCGGGAGATGGTGGGTGCTCAGATCAGGTCTGACTGCCTGTCAGCAGCTCAGCATCCACAGTCTGCAGGCAGTGTCAGCGCACAAAGCACCGCTGCCTACACTCGTCCAGCAGCACAGACACAATCCCAGTGGCTGCTATTGGAAGCACTGGGCGTAAACAGGCCCTTTGCAAAGCAGGCGTTCAACAGCAATAGACACTCAACATTCCAGTCGAAGCCTCTGGGGGAGAAGCTCTCACCCGCAGTTTCAGTACTGTATTAAATTAGCTAATTCAGAACGGAATGTTTAACAGATTTGGCCACGTCCAAGACTCCGTTGTGTACTGCTGTTGTTACCACCCATTTTACATATACACAGCTCAATGCAGATTTCTCCCGTGCTTAAAAATCGCTAGATAGAAAAAGAGCAAATAGTTGGATAGTTAAAGGAGCTCGAGTAAAACGTAGAACTAGAATCAAAGACAAAGATAGTTATTAAACAGAAAAAGGTAATAAATTGGATCATTTGCTTCCATATTTATGCTTTCAGTCGTTAATCAAATCCATTTCCATTTCTAATTTTACAATTTTTCTTTTCTTTTGACCTTTAATAAAATGTTTCAATTGATCAGGGTAATAAAAATGTGAATTATATGAGCTGGCACAGACAAAGAACGACTGTTGAGTAATCTGTGTTCCAGATATAACAAGGAAAATGCCTGTGATTAAGTATGGGCTAAAAGATATTAAAAAAATATAAGACCAAGTATCATACCTTTCACTTAAAAATTCAACAAAGAACAAACTTTGAAAAACAAACAAACAAACCAAAACCACAACCAACTAAAATTAAGGGTTTCTAGGGCAGTAGATGTCATCCAGACAATCCATTTTATTATTAATACAAACTTTTTGGGTTTTTTAGCATGAATAAGAACATATTCCCATCTGTTCTTGAGATTTGAGCTGTATCCCAAAACCAAAATGGCTTAAATTGATCAACAGCATAAGCACTTAAAATTGGTTTTTTGGCTTTTTCTAAACATAAGAGTCAGCAAGAATGTAACCAAAGCAAAGAGCCTGCTGAGCCTGCCAACCACTAATATTATTTGTTTCAATAGCTTTCCTTTGAATAGCAAGTATTGATTTTTTACATCGGAACTCTTACACAAAGAGCATTAAAAGAGAAATTATACTTCCTATTTTTTCTCCATCTTAAGAACCATTGCTGAAGACTAACAACACAGTCACCAGGGACTGATCGATACTTAGGAAGTCCAGGAAATTTTTCTTCCTTTTTAAGAGTTCTCACTATAGTGTAATGCCATTTCTGCCAAAAAAGATGGGTATTTTTCCTTGGATAGAGGCAATTAGCTAAAAATGAATTATTCCATTGCTGTCTGTTCTCAGTTACCTGTGTTCCTCAAAGTATTCCTCACATGAAGTTCAGGCAAGTGAAAGCATCATGAAGGAAGGAAAGAACAAAAGCACAGAGCGAAGGGTACCCGGGGGCTGGTGGAAAGAAGCAGCTGAACTCTGGGAAAAAGCCATCAAGGTCAGAGCTGTGTTTCAGAGGCAAAAGGAGGAGCAGAGCATGCATAGGAAGACTGGGGAAAAAAAGCTGCAAGAGAGGTGACAAAGGCACCTAGAGCTACCAGGAAACAAAATTTAAATACATTGAGCACTTCGGAAGACTTTGCAGTTCAGAAAATATCTACGTGAAAGGAGAAATTAAAAATGAGAGGTGGTTCAACAGGTTTCCTTCCTCCTTCAGCAACGTGCCCAGCCAGGCAGACGGACCAACAGTCCAGGACTTACAGGCCTCGGTCGGCAATGCTTTTTAGCATCTCTCTTACAAGTAGCAGCAGCAATTGTTTTTACTTCCATACTTTCAAACTTATCTTTTCTTAAAAAATTCCCAGGAGCTAGAGAGCTAGCACCGGGTCAGATTTAGTGAGATTAGTCACGTGCACTGCAGAACAAAGATAGGGCTCAGTTTTAACTTTTGACTTAGGAAGTACCAATGTTTATTAACATTGCTCCTTATCATCAGCTGAAGATAATTCTCAGTGGTGATATTTCCATCATACTATGATAATTTTGGTGCACTTTTGCTTCTATAACAGCAAAATCTAATTAGAGTTAACAGAGCTACAAGCAAAGCTTTGGCCCCACTGTACTCACAGTATTGCTTCCAACATTTTGTTGAACAAGGGTGACCCCGGAGTATCTGTGGTGACAATTACTGCAATACGATCACTAAAGAGATATGAGGTAACATATTGTCTTTGCACTCTGCCTACACACTTGGGATTAGATATGTCCAATAAAAGACACAGGGCTCCATAAAGAACGAGCAATGACATTTAACTTCTAGGCTTCTGATCCCAAGGAGGGAATTCAGATTTCAGAGCCTGATGTCTGCAATGCATGGAGGAACTTGGCATTTCAGAGTGGGATTCAAAACAACTAGTGCACTGAAGTCCAGAGAAAAATCTGAGCTCACAGAGCATCTTAAATGCCACTGAATACATTTATTCAGAGATATAGACAAGTGCTAGCACACCAAGAACTGGACCTTCAGAGGGTAGGCTTTTCAATCTGTTCTTTATGAGATCCGATCAAGAGTTCCTGTTTTATTTTGAGGTCTTTCTAAATGTGACTGATAACAAGGTGGTGATTGGGCTATTCACACGCTATCACAACACTCATACCTTTGCTTAGGGTGTAGGAGATCAGGCTCAGTGCCTTCCTTACCTAACAAGGTTCAGGTCTACGTTTTCCAGCCCCAAGGAAAGTGCCTTTACCCCAGGGTGTGTATCAAGATACAAAGTGATTCCTGTGATTCCTCTTGCTAACCCTGTGCTATTATGCAGAAAGAAGTATTAACCCAAGGGAAAAAAAAAAACAAACAAAACAAAACATGAGAAAGAATGAGCACAGCTGGTTTCATAGATAGGGCACTTTGCCTCTAGGTTCCAGGGTTATGATCTCAGTTCCTGAGCCTGTTTTGGGACAGCTTCTACCCTAATGGCAGTTTTCTGTAAACGCAGAAGTTGTCCTGAAGAGAACTGAGGCTCTTTAACACTGTCCAGCACACCCTCAACTCCATCATCTCTATCATTCAGCTGCTCCACCAGCTGCACTGTAACATCACTCTCACCCCACAAATTTCTGTCTTTTCTTTATAATTACTCTCATTAATTTTACTATATTATAATCCACTCTTTTAAGCACTAATATATTTTAAGTTATCCTTAGCTCAGGAGGACACTATCTCCCCACAGAAAAACTCCCACCTTTGTGCTTGATAAGCAAACAAGTGACTGGAAATGCCACCTAACAATATGATATCAGGACTAGAGGAAATGGAGTGGGGGAATCCAATTAAAGGAGAACAACTAAAATAAAAACTTTGCCCCCAGTTTAAGCAAAATCTAAAAGGAAGATTTAATGACTACAGTGTGTTGGAGCATCAGCGCCAGTTCTGGATTAATAAAAGAATATTCAAACAAAAAGCTTATTAACTCAAAGTGCACATTTTTATTTAATTAAAGGTAAAACAGAAAGAACGGTAATAGGTCAATAATAATGACTTATTACTTCCTTTATGTGGCACATTTACAATAAATGGTAATTTACCATTAGAGAGACATATTAATTTTTTTTTTTTCTGTTAAAGAAATTAACATTAGTCATGTGGAGAAAGAGAAGGTTCTCCATTTCCAGCTTGAGGATTTGCATTCAACAAGGCAGTCTGAGGATATTACAGTCCACATTCCCCCTTTAGCAATGCAGGAAGAATTAAAGCATAACCGTGTATGACATCATTCCAGCTGTACGCTGATGGGCTACAGATCATTTCATCCATGCTATTTGAAAAACATTCCACTTTCCAGTCATTAGACTTGCTAAATGGATTCACCTGCCATACCCTTGGAATCATTAAAAAAAGGGAAAAAACCCTCTTTGGCACATGAACGCCTTGCTTTAGTTTTATTCTTATAGCTGATGTATTATTACTTTTATTTCTTAAAAATAAAAAAGGATTTTTCACTCACTTCATTGGAGGGGAAGAAAAAAAAGTCTACATTTCCTGCTTTTATTCTTGCTCTAGGCTTATTTCAACATTTCTGATTAACTATCTTCACAAAACAGATACAACAGACAAAACTTGTCATTACTGGGGCTGTACTGTATTTTTAAATAACTGCCTGTTAGTCTGTTCCAAAGAAAAGAGGATCAGTTTACTAATCTGAAGTCTACTTTGGGTAACTTCCTTAATTATTTGACATGAAGATAGAGAGCTGCTATTTAACACTTCTTCTGATTCCAGGAAAATATCACACCATTTGTGCACTCATTATGGCTGCACTCTTAACTTCAGACTAATTTAAAAGCTTCGACTCTACAGGTGGTATTTTCAAAGCTGCCTCTAGGTCATTAATTTCTAATTGGACACCCCAACCCTCTAGGCAAGCTTTGAAAGTCTCATCCTAAATAATCAATATTCTACTTCCTAATAACCTGGTCTGCAAAAGAGCCAAGAGGACAAAACATTTAGTAACTGGAGGGAGACTGCTGTGAACATGGAAGATAAAAAAACCAGATCATATATCCTTGTCTTTATAGTAGAATTATTCCTTGCTCCCCACAAGGAGTGAAAGGGACCAGACTGACAAAGGAGGGGGGAAGAGAGGGAATCTTCATAAAAAAACCCAAACCAAAACAAAAAACCCAAACCAAACCAAACCAAACACTGGAAGTTTCATACACCTCATGAAAACAATAGATTCAACAGCTTGGGTTTACAGTCTGAGTCAGTTGAAAACAATATAATCCAGAGGGAAAAAAACCAACCCACCAACAGTTTAAGAGGATATTGAAATACTGTATAATGCCACAAAGCAACATATTTGATAAAAACAAAACCGAATAATTAAGGTATCATTACAAATTTAACCCCACATTTTTCAAATGCAGAAGAGACAGATTTAAAACTGCAAGATAAGTATCAGGTCCTGTTGGGTTAAGTATATTATAACTACTAGTTATATATAAAATAAGAAGATTTCATGCAGGATATACATCAGCCTGAGCGACCTAACGAAAAGGAGAGAACTAATTGCATTAAATCCAGAGGCAACAGCAGGAAAAAAAATTAACCGTGAAACATTTGGAAATATCTCACCAGTTCAAGACTGTAAATAATTTGAAACATACCTCCCCAAATACACCAGAAAGGGGGAGGAGAGAAGGTAATCTAATATAGACCATCCCTACTCTAATTAGCAGGCATTCAAACAGTTGAATTTTCTAGGAGAGAAGAAGAAAAATAACCTAGCCACAAAACCACAGATTTTAATTATTAGTTTCTCTGAGTTTCATGCATTCTGGAACAATTATAGAACTGGGTAATAATTACTTTGTGGAGTCTTTCCAAAGTAAAATATCCTTAACCACCTTGAAGAAGAAAAAGGATTCCATCTGTTTTAACATACTGTATTTAAAGAACACCCAAATCTTTAAGTTTTGAAATCCAGGTAGTTCAGTGAACTCGGAAGGATACGGCTCTTTCCCTGGCGGTTCAGCCTATTTGTTCTACCTGCCACTCTGAGACCTGACACAGCTTAGGGCACAGCAGTTCTTATCACAAAAGACTTGATCCTTAAAACACTAATTACATGTTGGCATTTCCAGGCTAGACAGCACACTACGTTTGATGTTACGCTGGGCAACGGAGCATGATGAGCAGCAATACAGGCAGAGTAAAACCTGGCAGCGAGGATGGCTGCAAAACCTATCTCAGAATGCAAACCAAACGGCCGCATATGGCAAATATACGTGTGTGTAGATGTATGGATATATGCACAAGCACTTCAGGCTTACAGCTGAAGGATGCTAAGTGCAGCAGTCACAATTCTTATACTCTCATGCATCCCCACAACAGCTCACAATAAGCATCAGTGCAGATTATACAGAAGTTTAATCAAGAGTCATACTTCTCCAATGGTTCCTGGGTTAAAGTTTTACAGTATGTCCTTTGCTTCTATCTTGAATTTTTACACAAGACACCTGATAATATGCATTATGCATTGAAAAACACAATAATAATTACACATCTTCAATTACCTTTTTTTTTTTTTTAGTTTTTAATCAGCCTTTTTTTCTGCAATAGGTATATCAAAGAGGATCAAGATTTTAGTACAGTATCTATCAAGCAGATTCAAGTTGCCCTGCTTACCTAACAACACAGCTGACTCCTGTTATCTTCCTGTAAATTACATATTTCACATTGAGTCTGACTGGAATTCAGAGTCCGAAATGTTTAAATTATTCTGTTACTAATACTGCTCAGTAGCTGATCTGTAAATCACAAGGAAAGATGTAGTGTTATAAATCTCAAGTATTTCAAAATACTTTATATAGATTTTTGTATTTCGAGCATAACTAGGGGATGCATTTCTCACTTCTATAAACTCACTCTGTACGCATTAAAGGAAATTTTACATAACAAAGGAGTTCAGGTTCTACAGTGGAGAGGCAGCGCGGACTGAGCAGGTGCTGTTCCCGAGTAAGGTCAGCATCAGGATTTAATGTGCACAATTCTTTTTGTGACTTTGTCCCAAGACTTAGTTTATACTCAATTAATTCTACATTCTCCACATTTCAAGCTGTGGCAATGCAGTAACACTGAGATTGATCATATTGGGACATTCTTCGAATTCCTCTCACTCATAAAATACCTAAATCAAGCTTTTCTTTCTAGTATATCAATAGATGGTGACTTTCGTGTCTTTCTTTAAAGAGTTATTGCTGCCATAATGCATATAAAACTCTAGAGCTGCATCCAAGAGCAGAAATTGTTTTTTAATAATCCCTGGTGTTGATTTCAAAACACTGGAAATCAATTTTGCAGACTAGTTACACACACTGTTGGAAATCCAAATTTCATTCAAAGGGATGGAGCCGAGCATTTGTGCCAGACTAACACCGGGGCTTTCGAAAGGTGAGCGACACCGGCTGCCATCCGACCAGTACTTTATCTTTCCTATACTACAGTTTTGGCTTGTGAACAAAATGGTCTCTGCAGTGATCCTGAGCAGAAGACCACTGCACATGGAGGAGTTAGCCATCCACCCACAGTCAACCTGAGCAGTGCCCGGGCTCGCGCTGCGCGTATCCCCTGGCCGCAGGATTAACCCAGCACTGCTTGTAATCCAGGAGCCTGTGGGCAGCTCCCACTTGGTATCTAACAAACACAGCAACAAGTTCCACTCCGTTCGATGGTAGGAATGATGAATGGAGCTGTGTTCTTGTTAGAGAGTGCCAAACTAGCTGGAATGACCAAACGGGGTAACGCTTTCCACAGGCAGGTCTGCACGGTGTGCTCCATGGGGATCTGAGGCCCGTTTTGATGCTGCACAGCTGAAGGTTCCCAGGATCTAAAGGAATGCAAGATTCCACTATTCTCTCTTTAGCGTTAGCTTTTGTAAGCACCTTTTTAAACGACACTTTACAGAGTCTGAGTGCATTTCCTACTGCGATCATAACAGATCAGCATCTCTTGGTGCAAAACAGTCTCAGAAAACTTATTTCTTCTAGCAAACACGGGCCTGTTCTGAACTCCTCACAGCCACTGAATTGTGCTTGACCTTTGCATGACCAAATATACATTCTTTACACGGATGGCACACAAGTATCAAGAGAATACTTTAAATGCATCCAAATGATCAGAAAATTCTCAGTATCTGCCATTCTCCACTCTTCACTAACACCACAGTTTTGCATACAGCTGTACAGATTCAAGTTTCTCATCACTATTCCTAACACTGAACTAGCATTCAGTTCTTAATATTAGGTTAGCCTTTCAAAGTTTTAATGAAAATTTGGAGGAATAGAGAGAAAATTAAGCAACCAGTTAAAACCTGAGAGCTAGAGTGACAAATCACATTATTATTACTTGCCCTGAATGATCAAATATACTCACATAATATAGAATTAATTTATTTCTTTTAATTAAAGTAGATATACTGCTGCAGCCACACAGACCTCACAACACTTTCTTTAAAGTGAACCAGGCACATTACAGGAGCACAGCAATGGGATTTGAAGTTAAATCACCAGTGTGAAATACTATACTATTCAGGAAGCAGCCATACTTAACTCATCCATAAACTGAGCAGCCAAACAGGCTAGATTACAACTATAAGATGAAGTGGACCATGGTCTATTGCAAATTATGCACACACACATTACTTGTACTCGTGCCGATCCACATGCAAGGTGCTCTGCATCCTGAGCACTCCCAAGTTGCACAGGAAATTGTTTTACCCAGTCTTTCATAAAACACACTATGTTAGAGGTAACTTTAACCCAACACTTGATTCCTTCTATGATAGTGAGTGTAGCCACTGGAAAGATGATGTCACTTGCCCTGCCTAGAACAGTAGAAATGCTTCACAGCTGCACATACAGTGGTTTGTGTCTCACACTTCATCTTTAGTGGCTAGGTGGGGAGAGGAAGGAATGAGGAGACCTCACACCGTGCATCAGTGCTAGCACAGGCAAAGCAGTGACACCTTGTCTGCTGCCACTGATATTCATGAACTAAGGCAGAGGATCTACTGGAGAACAGAGTCCCCAGAAGAGCACGTATCATCACTTTTGTCCCAACTCATTTCCCTGCACGTTGTTCTGAACCACGCTAAGCAGTTTCTTTGTGAACATATACAATCTCCCACAGAGACAAACAGGCAATTGAAATCTAAAGGCCCACGACCATACACTTTTTATACACAAAATGCTGTAATCTTGTAATCAATATGCTATTTAACACAAAGCCAGTACAGCCCCTGGGGGAGGGGAGCTGCTCTCTGAATATTTAGTTCTGGTGATAGGTTTGCTGCTGTCTTTGTGCTTCATGGAAATAAACAGGACCTTAACATTACTGCTCAACAATGCTATCTGATGGTCACAGCATCTTGGATTCATCAAGACCTGCTACAGAAAAAAGCAGGTGAGGCAGAACTAGAACTAAAAGAAAGCATAAGCATACCTGTTGGTTCAGGCATCCACATTCTAGGGCTCGGAGGGGATTCACTGCCACACTTAACCACAGCACTGACAAGGACTTTTGGAAACTCATAGTCAGCTGGACGAGATTGAGAAGCTAGAAAAAAGAAAATACAGCATTGTTTGGCAGAACTAGATAGACAGGAGTGCTTCTAATAATTTCCATTATGAAAATTATTAAAGTGTCATTATGTGGGAACAGCATTGACAGACTTTCAAGCTTTAAAAGAACTCAGAGAAGAAACAGGAGAGCATGTACTGAATACCACTGGTTTACAGAGACTGCTTCAAATCTAGTTGAATTATTAATCCATTCCAAAGTTCTATTAGGTGAACATAACTTAAAGTGAAGCAACTAACACTAGTATCTTTTACATTTAATTAGACAATAAGGAATTAAAAGCCAGCTATATAAAACTAGAAGCAGTAAAAATGAAATCATTACGCCATTTCTAGATGTGTATGAAAGCAAGTTGCTGCCTTGTCCTTTCTATTGATAATCACTGTTGGAGACAAAGCAGTGAATGACACAGATAATAGCTCCAGCACTGTACAACAACTGACTTGAAGCAGCGTATTAAATACAGAAGTTGTCTCATGTGGAACGGGAGGATTGTTACTTTGGCTTTAGTTAGCATTTTCATTTGTAATTAGGAAAACTGTGAAAAAATGTACTCCTGATATCTACATCTGGTAGCAATTTGAGATAAATGGCAAACATGCATGAGATTATAAAATTTGAAAAAAATAGGCAAATTAGAAACATGCAAACTTAATCCGTGGCAAATATAATCCAAAACACGGAGGGAAGATGTAAACAAGCAGCACAGAAAGCAAACTAACCATCAAAGAACATTTTCTGGTAAGCTCTTCCAAGTCCTACTAAGCAAAATTCAAGTACTTTCTTGGTGCTGGCCACCTTGCCTTCTGCTGAAGGCTGAAGAGGCAAAACCAGGTGATGCATGCATTCTTCAGTTTCCAGTTCAGAGCCAGGCACATTATAATGTAAACCACTATTGATTTCAGTTCACTTTAACACCCCGGACTATGAACTGTGGTGGTGGATGGCTCCAATTCATAATCCCTGTCAGATGTAGCTGCCACAGCTAAATCCACAGGGGTTGTGAATAAGAGACCTTAGAAATCATTTCAAAGTGAAATATGATCCAAAAAGGCAAGTACCATTTCAGGATGTATTCACTGAATCACGAGGTAAATTACCAACTAGGTCTTCTTCCAAGATGGACAGAGACAGTTTAATTGAATGGCTACTACGATGAACCAGGAGCTCAGACACACTGTGTTATGAAACCACTGCCTGAATGGCCAGGCTGAGATGAAACTGTGGCAGGCAGCAGCAATACAAGCACCTTCCATGTTCTGGACACTTGTCCTGACCTCTGCATTGCAACACAGCAGCCCTACAGAGAACTAATTCTCCCCATGTCTCTTCCCTCACCCCAAAAAATAACTCCCTAAGAAGTGAGCACAACCAATTCACCAGACTAATCCACAGTACAGCTCCTGGCAGATGTGCTGCCTAACCTGGGCAGGCAAGATTACCAAGAGTAGTACTGCTAAAAAGTCTGTGACAA
Source organism: Actenoides lindsayi (assembly GCA_025331215.1). Classification (NCBI taxonomy): domain Eukaryota; kingdom Metazoa; phylum Chordata; class Aves; order Coraciiformes; family Alcedinidae; genus Actenoides; species Actenoides lindsayi. Next base: position 9,448 of record WTSP01009447.1, on the reverse strand, counting down.
GCAAATATCGCGCAAACTAGTTGGGGGTCTCTTGATATTTTGCTTTTTTTTTGTGCTTTTGCTTCCCAAGCCCATAGATCTTCAGATACCTTCTATATACACCCACCCTCCAAACTATGATGGTTCAGATCCTTGGCTGAGGCCAAGGATTTAAAAGCCTACACTGTACAAGTCTTAGAGATTAAATGAATCATGGCACAGATTTATTCTCTTTCTTCAGACACAAGTCCACAGTTGAGCTATCTAGCCCAGTGGTAACTATTTATCTAATTATTGATATCTTCAATACAAGATTATCTCAACTGACTAGAAGAATAACTAGTAGTAAAGGGGGAAAAAAAAAAAAAGGAGTAAGAACATCAGATTAACTCTAAAAAAAGTTCCTACTATGTGTGAAATAAGGTACCAGATCTTCAGCTTTTTTTTTATTGATTAGGCAGAGCCTCTAACAGATGGCCCATAAGTCAAGTTCCGCTCGACAGCAGAAGTTGATGATTTAGCAGATCTTTTCCATCAGCAAGTCTTACCGCCATTACTAACTCACACAGTAACAGCAGCCAGTCTCTGCTGCCTCTTGGTAGCCAGCATTACTTCTCCAGCATTACAGGACTAACCAGAAACAGACTAAAATACACTCTAGACTACTCTGATTTAAGATACATAACCAAGGCTAAAACAATGTGATTCAGTCAAAAGCAGGTAACAGTCATAACCTCATTTTGTTTGCATTTACTTTTCCAACACTTCACAGTCTAAACTTTGGCTGTCATATACACAGCAATACTTTTAAGCAATAAATATGTCCAAGCTCTTTTTGCATGCCATTATAAGGTGTGGAAGTTGTGAGAATGCAAGCTGAGCTCACATATACATAGAGGAAACCCGGGGACCCGCCCAATTCATAGCCCTGGGGAACTTGGCAGTTCACCGGGGCAATATCAGAAGATGAGATATTTACAGTGACAAACTGGCACCGCTGAGGCAAATACTAACGAAGCAATGTCAGTGCCCACAGGGCTCAAGATCTTCTACAGGTATTTTAAGAGAAACCTATGATCTCTGGCATCAAAACCCACAGGAAGATCAGTAAGAATTAAAATTGACAATGTGCCAGAATCCACCTACTATAAAACAGAAGGTCACTACAAATCCTCATTAAAGCTGTCTCACTGCTTTGCCCTGACTGAAATTTTTCAAACAGTTTATTATTACCATGAAGGTAAGGGCTGCAGTTGCCCTGCCACAACCCTTTTCGAGGACCTTTGCTAGAAAGGTAGATTTGAAACAAGGTGGAAATCTGAGAAATTGCCTGCGGACAGCAAAAAGCTGCTTAATCAACTGCTCCAATCTCCAGCGAAGAAGAAACTCTTACAGATGCCAAAGAGGTGTTAATGATAGATATTATAAAAGGGAACTGCTACAGTATATCTTTCAAGGACTGCTACAAAAGCCATGCTGGCAAAAGATCAAGAAAACAGCTTGCGAGTGCAGGACCGTATCTATAATAAAAGTACAGTGTGACAGGTTTAAAATCCATAAGCTATGCTGAAGTACATAGTTCAGAATCCCAATGACCCAGATGAATCTGAAGTTGTTGAAGACCTTGGTATTTAACCACCACAGGAAAAGAAAAGACCCCAAAGCCTTCTCTTATCTTCTCATATCTTCTCTCCACTAGACCTTATGCCAGAATGGCAGCAGCCAGGTTGCTACTCCAATCAGTTTTCACTTCCACACTTGGAAAACTTCAGCAGATGTTAATTGTGAAGAACATTCAAGCATAACAGAAGGCTAACATCAAACAACATAAAATGAAACCACCAAACCCACCATAGCTGCTCAAAACAATGGGACATGCTAAGCAGCTGGGTGTGTGAAGATGGCAAAGACAATCAGGATTCTCCACTTGAGCTCCTTCATTCTTGTTATGAAACCAGTGCTGTACTATTTGGACATCACAAAACTGTTTTTCATATTTGGGCTCCTGCAGGGCTCACAGGAACAGTTCAGTGATGTTCCAATACCACACTAGAATAAACACATGAACAAAATGTTAAAAATTTTCTTAGAACCTGTCTTCCTTCTGACTTGTGCCAAACAAAATGCAGAAGGGTGTTGCATGTGTGCTGAACACGGTGACTACAGGTGGGATTGGTACACAGACCACACAGGAGACACACACTGTGAGCTCATTTTTCTGAAATGGAGATGTAGGTCCCTGGTCCAGCATCTAGAGATGTGAAACTTTGCAACAGAGTTACAAAATCCATCACAGCTCCCGCGCAGAGCCAGGTCCATATTTCAGTTCTATTAGTCTGGACATGAGGAATATATGGATACTACAAATCCAGCTAAGGAAAAAAATAACATAAAAACCCCAAACAAACCACCAAACCCAAGCAGATGGGTTTCTTCAAATTCTTGCCATGAGAAGAATATAAAGTATGTAAAATGCAGTTTCTCTGCCTGTGCAACTACTCTGTGCTTGACTACAGGTTATCATGATAAATGATATTTTGTTTTGAAACCATTCATTCAGTAAGTGTTTTTGGCAAAAGAAGTAGTCTGAAGGGTTTGGGTTTTTTTATGTTGCTCAAAGTTATTCAAAGTTTTGTCTCACAGAAACTCAGCACTTACATCATGAAAATCGCAGGAGGACACAGAATTACCTAATTCCACAGCTTTGTCCTAAGGAATAAATCTGGTGGAACCCTGAGGTTTTCCAATACACAGTCCTCTTACAGGATGATCCATTGCTTAGATGTTCACATACAAATCAAGTGACATTGCCTGATATTGTTCCACCTAAGAATTATGTCTGAAACTTCTGTAGGAATACGGCTGACACAATTACCCTTTTGCACGCATGCAGGAATTCTCACCAGAATGGGCCAGTTAGCAATACCTGGGGGAACAAAACCTATTTCCCATCTAGACATTTTCCAACGGTGAGAAAAGCTCAGGGTTTCCACCTGTTTTCATAGCAGCAGGAGCCTGGGCCCAGGTCATCTGAACTATCATGTGGGGCTCCAGATGCAAACCATCATCATCTTACTCAACAGACAGGCATTTTAGCACCCGTGGCACACAGATAACTGGGTACGACATCAGTATTTCTGCTAATGAAGGGAGCAGGAACACTACTGCCAACAGCAGTGAGATACATGGGTGGAGAACAACCCTCCAATGCCTGGCTGTGCCTTCGTGGTGAGGTTTAAACTGACTAGGAATTTGGGGACCGAATTTTCTCCAGGTCAGCATGCAATGACAGATTGAAAAAAAAAATGCAGCATGGGGGAATTTCTGCTTCCCATAATCATCTGTGAGTTTCACTTGTCACAAACCCAGGTATTTCAGAAGCCAGGACACCAACACCAGTCAAGAAACCAAAGATACTGTGTTATGTAGCAAAATGCTAAACTTTGTGCATAGACCTTAAACCCACTGCAGAGCACTAGAAACAGTTGTGTAGCCAGACTGCAGATGCTCTGCAGGCTTTTCTGGATTCAACGTTTGCCTTACAGTTTCCTGACACTGGGAGAGACTGTACTCAGACAAAAAGCATCATGCTTCCAACTTTGTGCCACGAGCTTCTCTTTGTTGCACAGATCAAAGAATAAATTGAAACAAATATGGTAGAGCAGAAGCTAAGAATCACCATTAACCTTCTCAATTCTGACCCCAAACGACACTATAACCTCGGTCCTTGCCAACAACATGTATTTACAAGCTGGTCTACAGAAGAAACCATTTCACCTTCCCCTTCAAAAAACATATACTCCTTCTGTAAGATATTAACATATCATTGATTATGCAAACAGAAGGCATTCAGATGCCAGGATTAGGAGACAATACAAGAAAACATTTTCATCAAACAAAATAGGTAACAATGAAGAAAAATTCATTCTGGCAGGAGTTTTGCCATTCTTGCATGAATACAAGTATGTTTTGATAAGCAAGACAAAGAAGATCTAGTTACAGTGTTCACAGGCAGAATATATTTTCATTTGTCCATAAACCACAAGACAAACTAGAGCACTGCTTGCCTGGAAACTTCCCAAATACATTTTTCCTGAAGTAGCAAAGTACATCAATAATAATCCTGCAAGTCTTTTATTTCTCACTTGGTAGTAATTACTTCACTTACTCTGCATCACTATTTCATCTTTCTAAAGACACACACAGACCCAAAATCAGCCCCTACTTTGGGTCAGCATTTAAGCAAATGTTGAACTTCAGTACCAGTAAGGGCTGTTCAGGTGCTCAAATCACCCTTCTGATTTCTGAATGTGGCATGAGCAGCTGTATGATTGGGAACAAGATGTCATGGAGCACATACCTCACCTCTTCATCGCAGCTGAGAGCAAGCCTTTGGTCTGACCCTGTTACCTCCTGACTGCTTTTGCAAGTAGCTAAGCACCCTCACTTGTTCAGAAGCACAGGGCAAATACCAAGACACCATCACTGAGGGTCCTCCCTCCAACAGAAACTACTACAGCACTGATGTTATGCAACAACTATCAGGAACATTTTGCTCTAACATTAAAATTGATATTAGAAGTGCCTAGGACTGTGTGAAAGAAATGCTTAAGCAGAAATGCTTCAAATGAATAAAGGAGCAAAGGAACTGCCATAATAGGCAAGACCAATTCCATACTTTCCCTCTAACAACATACAGTATTAGATACCACAAGTGAATATGTAAAACACCCTGGCCTGGGCAATTCAATAGCAGCCTAATTATAGTGAAAATCACACTGTAACCTCACCATTTAAAGGTTTGCTTCTATTTAAAACACAAGAGTTTCTCTCTCTCTTACTTTTAAAACTCTGAGACATGCCTGGTTGGGTTCTTCTGTGCCTCGCAAATGAAGAAGGAGGACTACATTAGCTCAAAAAGGCCTAGAGAGAGAGAACTAGTACAGATATTAGAATAAAAAAAAACCTGATAAAGAATATTCTGCCTCAAAGCTCACACCAAGCAGGAGCAAAAACCACATAATGTTGATAACAGGTATTTTCAACCTCAGGTCAAGGATACTTGCTATATGCTCTGTCAATACACTGTTAACCATGATTGATTTGGTCCAGTGACAGATAATCTATTATGCACTCATAGTTCAACCCCACTAAATCAAAGGTAGTTTGTCTAGCAGAACAAAATGACACAATGTAGGAGAAAGCACAAAGACAAAGTAGTAGCTTTCTTTCACCCAACTTATCCTTCTGTGACAGATGGAAACCAACACACAGCAAAACATTCAGCAAAATGCAAATTTGTATCTTTCTGGAGGATGCAGAGGAGAAAAAGGAGAATACTGTAAATAAAAATACATACTATTGAAAGAGAAGCAATAGAAGTCCTAGTGCAATGTCAGAAAGAGTTGCAAATAGGCTTAGTATAAAGAACAGAGGCGGGAAAGTAAACTTGCTTTTCCAAGTAAACTTGCCCACTGATATATTTATATGAATGCCTGGGGTGGGGGAATAGAACCAGGCTCACTGCTTGTCATCACCTACAGTACAAGGGGGAAATCATAAATTTGATTCTAAGTATCACTTAGCATAGCTTACATACTTTTTTATTAGTGCCTAGGATAGGCTTGCAGCTTCCACCCTACTCTCCCTCCTACTCTTTCCTCATTTGAAGTGGGTATCTGCTTATACACAAAATATCAGGAGACAACATCTTCTTGCTCTGTGTATTCCAACACTGATATCCTAAGGCTAAAGACTGCCCAGTGCCTGAGGTCAGCACAATCCACCAGTCTATATGAAAATGGGATGCATTCATCCCCTTTCATTATTCACTCTTAATACCCTGCTGTTTGCAATACAGCAGTAGGCTGTATTACTAACAGGCAACACATTTCTGTGAAACAAATGATGTCCATTACTCTGTCATCCACCCTGTTTTGGTCACTGAAGAGAAACGGACCAATCAAATATAAAGATATAGCGGAGGACATAAGTAAACTAAGAAGACAGGGGCCTTGTGTAGGTATGCATAGAGCATGAGGTTGAACACAAAACACTCTGCAGAGTGGCATCCCTACTCTACAACTATCCATTTTGATGCAGATTATGAAATAGCAGCTAGTTGCCTGAAGATGGATAAAAGTGCAACAGGCAAAAAACCAAAGGACTGCAAAGACACCTGCAGTGTGTGATTATAGCATGGCCCCAGGCCAGAAGCGAGGTACAGACTCGGATCCAGTTCTGCCAGTCCAGGACTAGGGAGATGTGCCACTGTTAGCCCACCTCTGAGCTGGACTGCCCTTTGCACACCAACCAGTACCTTTCACAGCTGCACATGCCCTTTTCTGGTTGTACTGAAGCACTTGATTGCTATGCAGGGGAGTAAAGGGTTATTAAATAAAATCTCACCCTCAGGCCTTTTCTTTTAAAGGTCTGTATAGCATGGGCCAAAACTAATTTTCTCATCCAATCACATCTAGTGAGAACAGCTCAGCCACATAGAGAAGCTGTGAAATATTTGACAAGGACAAAAATTCTTGGATAACAGGGAAATATACACCTGGAGATAGTGTTCATCCCCTCACCATTTAATATGGGACAGAAATAAGAGGGTGATCCAGGACCACAGAGTAAATAAATGCTATTTTACATTCTATTGTGCAAGTACAGTACATACGAATCCAGTGCAGTCATTTTACCAAGCCAAGTAGCCTGCAGATACTTTGGTGTTTCCTCAGCATTACCATTCCCTTAGAGTATACACACACAGATATATTTTTAATAAAGTATATCGGAGCTGCATATAATTTTTCTCCTCAAGCTTTTTCAAAGTGTCTTCAAATCAAAGAAGGAAAAAAGCCCACCAGAGTAGTGATGGTGACCTATTTCACTTACATGCAGCCAGCAGAATCAAATCTACTTCACTTTAAATGCATTGCCAATTTGAAAAATTTAGCATAAGCTTTTTTCCTTCTATTAATAGAGACCATTAATAAGTAACATTTACAGATTCCTTCCAGCCTTCACAGCATCCTCAAGATGAAAAACCTAATATTCTTGAATAGGCTGAACTACAGAAGACCTCTCAAGAAATACACATGGATCAGACCTTCAGCTTGTATGAACCTACATACCTTCACAGGTTTAAGGAAACTATTTCAACTTAACCTGGATGAGGAAACAGCCCACAGCTTTAAAATGTATTTATTTTCATACACGGACACTCTGCATATCAACTTTAATCTAAGTATCCCCTTTTATGCATCGCTGAATTAATAATACCCATGTGAGAGGGGAAAGAAAAGTTCTCAAACTATAGACAAAGTGTAAGGGAATTATGTGCTTGCTCCAAGTTACACAAGACGACAGGACTAGGGCAGAAGTACAAGCTTGTATTTCCTGGCAATGAATCCTGTACCTGACCAAGAAGCCAGCCTGTCCTCTACTTCAAAATAAATCACATGTAGGTTTTGACTACACATGGACAGATGTTCAGCCACTACAAATGAGCACAGCTATTTTGATGTCAGCACAGTCATCTTCCATTTCAGCAGGTGACCTGATCCAGAGTTTATTTACATGGAAAATGACTAAACACATGAAAAACAGAAAGCTTAAAAAAATGCAAAGTATCTTTACACGGTCAATCTAAAATGTATCTCATTACCAATGAAGCTCCCCAGAAAAGGAAAAAGCTTAAATTCAAACAATTTAATGCCACAAGACAGTAAAACTTGCTGGTTTTAAATCTGCCCCTGTCTCCCCTCAAGCAGTTAAATGAGGCTTATGAGGAGAACAACAGGGGATTTACTTGTCTCTTATTATGGTAAGAAGAGTGACCTCCTTAGCTAGATGATTTTTCAAGAAATCACATGGTGGTGATACCATTTAGCCATGGTTAATAACTGTGGTGTTCCTGAGAGGCAAAGAGAGAAAAGAAAGGTCTCATCACACCTAGAGAAGAGTGATTTGTGAAGGATACCTAGAGTCAACTCTAGCTATACAAAACAATGTAGTCATACATATTCATGTATGTTCACTAGAAATTGTAAACAGAAGACCAGATCACGCTTGACTCAATAGAGAGTACTCGTAGGATACAAATTACAGGCTATTTCCTGTAACAGGCAGAGAAAAAGAGAAAACACATTAAGAAAATGGACATTTGCCATTTACATGATTCTCAGGCACTCCACCTGAGTTCCCTGACCCCTGATCACTCCTTCAGCCCCAAAATACACAGACTTGTTCTGTATTTGCTGACTGTCATGGAGCCATATCCTACCTCAAATGCATCACTTTAAGGAAAGGCTTACATCACAAGTAGATGTTTCTTTTTTCAGGAAAAAAAAAAAAAAGGCATCACAACAAAAGGCATAGCCAGTTGGAAGTAGGTCACTTCTTCTGAAAAGCAGTATTTCAATAATATTTGAAGCACATATATGCCAACCCACAACCAATGTCCCAAGCCAATCTGTGCCCTCCAGCCTTACTACTCCAAAAGCAACATCTGAGAAATAAATACAACTGCTGCATTGCCCACCGTATGCAAAGGCGCTAAGGAACTCATATTTGAAATAAATCTCAGTTGTTGAAGCTTTAGTACAACCATATATTAAGATACAGTCCTCTGGCCAAGATGACTTCAACGCAAGAGCCATAAACCCATCAAACCTTTACTAAGGGACGGTGGAGCTGCTGTGGAGCTGCTGGTGTACGGCCTGCGCTCTGCCCTTGGCACTGCCACGGCTCAGCCAAGTGCTCATCACACTCCCAAGGGAATTACACAGCTCACCAGACCAGGCTCATGCCAAAGGAAAAAAAAAAAAAAAAAGTATATAATTTAAGTGTGTGTTCACCTAGGAGAAGAGCTATATTTATGCATTTGGGAACTATGAGGATGAATTTGGTGGAGACCTCAAAAACACAGCTAGCAATTGGAGCGAGACACTGAAACAGCCAAGCTGGGGACTCGTGCATTTTAAGCACTAAATCTTCCGAGCAAGCACCTGACTGTTCGCAAGCACCTGAAAGCAAAGTCTTTCCTCAGACAAACACAACAAATCTCTATTCCGTGGTTCAACTTTCCTCTACCACAACTCACCGTAAGCAACCCCAGACTTGTAGGAGTTTGCAGGAAACACCTGAGCAGCCGAGATCGTAAACTGGACGCTCGTGAACTCCGGCAGAAAAACACAAACCACTTTTTTCGTTCCGCTGCTACGGCAGCAAGTGCACGTCTGTGTTTGGCCGGCGCTTTGGCAGCTGCTGGAAAAGCCGCAGAGCCGTCTGTTAACCCCGCCGGCCTCCCGCCCGCAGCGGGCAGCCCCCGCAGGAGCCTCCCCGCACGCTACCGGGCTGCCCGCTCCCGCCGCGCCGCACCACGGGCTGCGGCCCGGGGCAGAACCCCCGGGGCGCACTCGAGGGGTCCCCGCGGGGGCAGGGCCGGGCCGGGCAGGCCTCCCCGACC